>ML802789.1:202056-215579 GCA_009831015.1 Picea engelmannii
AGTCCTTTGTGATCCAACCTTCTCTATATCAAAAGAGTATCAAGTGTCTCCTGCTTCACCCTTACCATGCTTTTAAAATATTGAGTTATGACCTAACCCTAATATCCAAAGAGATTGACAATTGAGATTACTTCTCACCTCACTTGAGATCAATGGCTAATATTTAATTCACTAATGCTAATTTTAGTAGTTCATTAAATAAAACTTAACTAATTGATAAAATCATTTTACTTTAATATTTCCTTTAATTAAAGTAAATTACCAAGGTAGAAGGTGTTATCCCCATTTGTGGGATAACTAAGGAGATGATGTCTCGAGGCCCTTAGGTTGTAGACATGGAGTACCGAGAGATAGCTTGACCAACAATGTCCACTTGCACAAATGGAGACCTACCTCACCACCACAACTCCAGGTTGATCATGATGGTATCCACCACATTAGTTGGCCTCTAAAAGACATTGGGTCTTGATCCATGAGGTACAAGTCAAGTATTATGGTGAGTTTCATTTCAATATTTGAGGAATTTGAGTTTGTTACATCTATTACTGCTTTTGATTATGTGACATTTTCTTGGACATTATGTTCTTTGCCCTATTTCACCTCGGTGGTTCACATTGTGCCCTAGCAAGTGGATCACCCTTAGGGATATGTATGCTACTAGGAGGTCCTTTTGATGAGTCATCGTGCCATTCCCTACCATACTTTCCACTTTCCACACTTCATCCCCTCATATCAACACCTTTTGGGATTTTTCAGGTGCACTAACCCAAGAAGGGGTAGTCCCTCACTTCATGGGAAGAAGGGGCTAAAGGCCCAAAGACTTGTGGCTGGAAAAAGATACAATCATGATTATAAACCTTCTAGATGCTCACCCAAAGAGGTCTTGAGGGAAATGAAAATATTCTCCTAAAAAATCAAAGACCTGCAAAAGCAAAATAACATTATAAAAATGTCCCCACTTGTTAAGGTGTGTACACTCATGCAATGTCACTTCCTTTCCTTGCATATGTCACTCTATGTAGCTCTAGCTTCAAGTGGCCTTGTCGTAGTACCCCTCAAGCTAATTGATTCACCAATAGGGAGTACCCAAGGTTTTGGACTGTTAATTAATCAATGGCAATGAATGGTCTTGGAAAAAGGATGCATTGAAAACGAAGGTGCAACACACCGTATACAAAGGCACCCATAAGTGAGACACTACAATCCCTTGTATGTCATGAACCCCATGCCCAAAAGTTTTCCCCTCCTTCATAACACATTCCCCACGTGACTTAGAAGGAGGTACCCTCGGGAAACACCCCTAAACTTAAGGGATGATTCACCCAATAGGTCGTTTTGTCAACCCTCCCATACTCAAACTTGGTAAATTGCATAGGGTCTTTGAGCATTAGTTTGTTTTGATGGGGTAGTTTGGATGTACATTCTTATATGGCTCTTTTATTTATTTCATTTACTCATCATGATTCTTTGACTTGAGATCCTTGGAGGGCATATCCATTTGTCTTTGCAGGACCTAACTAGTGGACAATTTTGGAGGAACAAGCCTAGCTTGAGCTTCCATGGGGCTTGAAGTCCACAAGTTGGATGCCAAGGGCCCACATGTTGGATCATGATGACTTGCCTTTGGAGGCCTAGAAGACACCTTGTACGACCTTGCCTAGCCCTCACATGCCAAACGTTTTGCTTGGAGAGGCCAAAACGTCACCGTTGATGAGTTGACGTCATCATTGGGGTTAGGGTTTGGTGGTGAGGTCGTTATTTGTTGACACTTGGCATGACTTGGTGGGAGGAGGCTATAGCAGATGACAGGGAGGCTCTAGGAGGCCCAATGACTTCAAATTACTCCTCCAACGACTTGCTTAAAGGGTCAAAACGTCACCCTTAGAGGGTGACGTCATGTTCTAGGGTTTTATTTCATGTGCAAAAATAAAATAAAATAATATTATTTGTGTAAAGGGGAAAAACAAGGGTTGTTTCCCCCTTATTTTGTGTTTACCCTAAATTATGTGGAAAAACTATGCTTTAGACATTTTGTATAAATAGAGATCATTTGAATCTCATTTCATAACATAACTCTCCCATTGTGAGAAGCACTTGGCTGAAATTAACACTATACTTGGGGATTCTTGGTGTTTCTCTCTCTTGCAAATGAAATTTGGTGTTATCTCTTGATGAATGGATGAGCTAGGGTGGTGCGCACCTCTTGGATTCTTGCTTTCTTGCTATTGGATGGTAATTTGCTTGGTGAACTAGTGTTTGATCTCTCTCTTTCTTGGAATTGGTAAGGAAAAATCGACATTTGTTAGCTGTTTTTTGCTCTTTCTTGGTTATTGTTGGTTGAAACCCTAGGAGGAGTATGTTGGATACACCCTCCACTAAGTTTCATCTAATTTGCTAACTTTACAAGTCGTTTTGCAAGGGTTACTAAGAGGAATACAAGTGTGTATACCCTCCTAGATTTTACCCTAGTTTGATTGGAATACCTTAGGGAGTGAGAGCATTTACACCCCTAGGGACCTTGTTGATCCAACTTGTGTTTAAAGAATTCATTCACCCAAATATTAAAGGCACTAATCCAATTTTTGCATTGGAGATATAAAATACTTGCCTCGGTAAACGTGAAAAATCACTCTTTTGAGATTGTCAAATTTGAAATCAATTGTATGCTTTATGTRCTTGGTTGAGTCACTAGGGCGTCTCAATTGGCTAAGTATTTCTTGTTGCTGTTATAATTTTTCATCTACATCCATTAGGACTATAGAAACCCTAATACATTTTCACTAAYAACTCACTACTCAACCGTCGAAAGTTGCTAAAAGTTTGCCATGTTAATCTACTAAGGCYAGCGCACTTTTTGGGTGGATTGTTGGCAATTTTTGACRAATGATTTCTTTGTTGTAATGACTTGTTTGTTACAGCCATAAGGCTGATAATTATTTCTGCAGAATTTTTTTACAATAGCCTTACATTATTGCTAAAGTTTCATGCTATATTCTTGAGCTAAACTAGTCATATGCTAGCTTGTSTCTTGTACTTTTCACTAAGCTCTAAGCAACTTTATTTTGTAGATGTCATTATCATTTTGTTGTTGATATACATCATTGTTTACTGCTACAATTAGGGATAGCAAGATTAACTTKCTTGTCCACCTAACATTATACGCATATACTTGACTTGTTCTTGTGTCTTGGGCAAGTACATCTCTCTTTACAGGCACTCTTATCTCTTGGAAACTTTTGGCTACCACCAAGACTCTTTCTCAAGCCTTTCCATGCTTAATATCTTGACATATAGGGGCTACACTTCCATCATACTACTTTCTGTTTCATTTCCCCTAGGTTCATCTAGATTCCCCCCTTGAGGTGATTCTTTCATCTCTAAAGTGATGGGAATACCTGCCTAAGGTGACAGTGGGTAGGTATTCTCAAAGTTGTCGTCATTTGGTGGTTGGGTCGGGCTTTTTCCAACCTACAACTTGTGCGATAATAGTTTGGCGTTGTTTCCGTGGAGGATTTTGAATCCTCTTCTGAACCCTAAACGACACTTTGCCAAGCTATCCCAAAGCCTTTTCCCTATCTTTCCTGGCGACTCCACCTAAAGGACGTTCCCTTTCCATTTTTGATGAGATCTTCTTGAAGCTCATCTGACGACTCCACCTTCCTAGAACCCCTCTTCCCTTAATCCTTTCAACCCAGGGAGGTTCAAACCTTCTAAGATTTACCAAAGAAGGCCTCCCCTCAAGTCTCTCGTTGTCAAAACCCTTTTACATGGTACATTTTCCCTTGCCCCAATGACTCACCCTTGGGAAAAGGACCTTTACAAACCCCTTAACATGGCCACCATCCTTGGATACCCCAACACAATGTCGAAAGAGTCTTGCAAATGGTTGCCAAAGTTGATGGGAAACAATGTTGTCTCTGCAGACAGTCATCTTTCTACCGTAGGTCAAGACATGGAAAATGCAGAAGTGGAACATGAGGATGTAGCCATGAGATTACTAGCCTCATCTTTGACCGAATATGCCCAGAGGTGGTTTAGAGGGATACCTGACAATCATTTGGCGTCGTATTAGGATTTTTCCAAGCTATTCAAGATCAGATGGAAAAAAAAGGAAGATGATGGCATGCTCGTAGTTCAATTCAATCAGATAAATTAAAAGGAGAATGAGATAGTGAGTGAATTTGACACCAGATTCAATAGGTTATACAGTCAGATTCCGATAGATTTGCGTCCTACTGCTGTGGCAGTTCGTCTCCTTTATGTGAATGCATTTGATGGACAATTTTACTTTATTATGAAGGACAAGAAGCCCACTTCTTTGGCACAAGAAATACCCTTGTGTCAAGGCAGATGCAAAGATTGAGGAAAATCTCCTTGACTCGAAGGTAGATCCTTTCCAATACCCTTGTGTCAAGGTATATGCAAAGACTAAAGCTTCCAACAACAGTGCTCCTGGTCTGATTGCCCTCTTGACTCAAAAGATAGATTAGATGAATACTCAATTTTTCCAAGCACAAAATCAGATCATGGGTCGTTTGACTACTATGGAGAGAAATCAATCTATCTCCAGACCTCATTTTACCAGACAACAAAGAGATGCCACGGGTTGGAAACTGAGGCCTGAACAAGAGGCGAAGGCCCCTGATACTTTAAAACCAGTTGGGATGGTTGACATAGAAAAAACACCTTGGTGTTCTCCATTCCAAGAGCCTCACAAATAAGATGAATGTCCATGATGAAATGAAGACTTTTCCAACAATATGAATTTCATGGATATGATCTATAACTTCTAAGAGGAAGACGTTACACATGAATAGATTGACGAAGCCAGAAGACAGAAAGAAACAAAAGAAAGACTCTGGGATTTGAATCAGTTGACAGATGATCAGAGGAAAGAGCTAAAGAAGAAGGAATATATAACATACACCATCAACAAAGAAGGTGGTCCCACCACCTCCACCTCCAGTACATGAGTTGCTTCTTAAGACAACTCCCACATATTAGATTCCTTTGAATATAGATGTTGCAGACATGTTTGGAAAATTGAATATGACGGTCTCGGTGACAAAGATATGCAAGATCCCTTATGCAAGGGGGGCAGTCTTGAAGTTATTACAGGTACCGACTGAGAAGGAAGATCCTCCCATCATTTTGAACGCTATGTATCTCGATTGGAAAAAGGACAACAATCCCCCTTTCTATCTTTCATTAGGCAGGAATGGCCTTCGCTTGAACAACTGTATGCTGGATTCTGGGGCCTCTGCGAATGTCATGTCATTGAAGGTAATGGAACAACTTGATTTAAAGACAACCCAAACCTATGGAAATGTATGTGGCATTGATTCTAAAAGGGTTAAGGTTTATGGGTTATGTGAGGACGTTGAGGTATTTTTGATTGACTTTCCACATATCAACCTTCTCATGAATATAATGGTGATTGATGTTCCAGATGCCTGGGGGATGCTCTTATTGAGGAGTTGGTATGTTTCCCTTGGGGGTTTCCTTAGCATGGACCTCACCCATGCACACATTCCCATGGGAGATGGCACTTTTGAGGTATTATACAATCGAGAGTGAGCCAACAAGCATGTGACTAATCCCAATGGTCCTGACTACACAAGTGAAGATGAGTTTGATGAAGTCCCGAACACCATTGAGTACAATCCAAATGACTTACCTTCTATGGAGGAAGACTCCATAGACATTCTCCTCCCAAGGAAAAATGAATACAAAGAAGAACTTGCAAATTTCTAGGGGAAAGAGCCAGGGTCTATCAAAATATTAAAGAAAGAAGATAAAGAGCACGAAGAAGCAATCAAAAGGAAAGTCAACGCATAACCTCCTTCTTATCCATACATGAAGAATATACCTTACCTCAATTATAGTGAAGGAAGTCTTGCTCTCATGTGGGACAAGAATAAGGGCAAGCCCAAATATGATTAGAAGGATGACAGTTCGTGGCTTGGCCCTTGCATAGTCAAGAAGAAGTCTGATAAAGAAAAGTATTATTTAACAGCTTTGGATGGGAGAAAGATGCCATTACCAATGGATGGATCTCTTCTCCGGCCTTATGTTCAGGTCAATAACTTTCTTTAGAGCCCAGGCCCTAGGTATGTAGGTAGGTCATCTTGCCTTCTCTGCATTTGCATATTGATTGCTCATGTTAGTTTAGATGCATTTCATTTTTCATTATTCTCTACTTGCATGTTTTTTTTTTGCTTGTTAATTGGTCCGGACCTTCTTGGCATCGGGATTAACCTTTGGCTTGAGAAACCACGACTCAGGGGCATCTAAGCCGTCAAAATCACCCGGGGATCGCACCCGACCTGAGCCACACCAACCCTTAACATGGTTGGATTTTTTGTCCCCGCAGGTTTCGAACCGGTGACTTTTCAACACGGAGTGGCTTAACAACACACTCCGTCACCGACTGTCCTACACCTCGGGGTATTCTCTACTTGCATGTTGATTTCATGCCTAGTTTATAATTTTTTGAAAAAATGCTAAAATTTTCTTTTATATTAGTTTCATTTTTTATTTTGATATATATAGACGAAGGGTGATAGAACCACCCTAGATTTTACAGTTTTTTGTTTCAGGGTAGGCACATGTTTACCATGAGATGTTGTGGTTCTCATGCACTCTACGATGAACACATGTCCCCAAGTAGGAGCCAAATCTTATCCCCATTTTGTGGGACAACTAAGGAGATGATGTCTAGAGGCCCTCAGGTTGCAGATATAGAGTACCGAGAGACAACTTGACCAACAATGTCCACTTGCATAGATGGAGGCCTACCTCACCACCTCAGCTCTAGGTTGATCATGACGGTATCCACCACATCAGCTAGCCTCCGGAAGACATTGGGTCTTGCTCCATGAGGTACAAGTCAAGTATTATGGTGATTGTCATTTCAATATTTGAGGCATTTGAGTTTGTTACATCTATTTCTACTTTTGACCATGTGACATTTACTTGGACATTATGCTCTTTGCCTTGTTTCACCTTGGTGGTTGACATTGCACCCTAGTACGTGGATCACCCTTAGGGATAGGTATGCTATTGGTAGGTCCTTTTGATGAGTCATCGTGCCATTTCGAACCGTACTTGCAAATTTCTAGACTTAACTCCCTCATCTCCTCACCTTTTGGGTTTTTTCGGTTGTATTGACCCAATAAGGGGTTGTCCCTCACTTCATGGGAAGAAGGGGTTTGTTATCCCCATTTTTTGGATAACTAAGGAGATGATGTCTCGAGGCCCTCAGGTTGTAGATATGGAGTACCAAGAGACTACATGACCAGTAGTACCATTTGCATAGATGGAAAACCCACTCACCTCCATAGATGGTCACATGTTTACAATTGGCATCCACCACACCAGTTGGCTTCCAGAAGGCAGCGAGGCTTGCTCCATGAGGTACAAGTCGATATTATGGCGAGCATCATTTCAATACCTAAACCATTTGATTATGTTGTATCTTAGATTGGTCTATATTTCATGATATGTGCTTGGACATTATGCCTTTTTCCCTGCTTCACCTTGGTGGTTGACATTGTGCCCTAGTAAGTGGTCTTCTTTGGGAATGGGTTTGCTACTAGGAAATCCCTTAATGAGCCATCGTATTGTTCTCGACCATACTTACCATTTTACATCATTATTCCTCTTTGTTTCCTTATCTCTTGGGATTCTAGGGTGTATTTACAAAAGAAGGGGTTGTCCCTCATTCTATGGTAAGAAGGGGCTAAAGGCCCAGAGGGGTTGGTGTTGGGTAAAAGATAAAAGTCATATATGAACCTTCCAGATGCTTCACCCAAGGATCACCCTAGAGATAAATAAAACACTCATATTTTAATAAAAGGGGACCCATGATATAACAAAGAGATGCATGAAAGGTAGATTGAAGGGTAGGAGGTCTCATCGCGAGCCGACCTATCACGTCCATGGATATCTAGTGGTATGACATTTTCATTATCTGGTCACCAAACCAGGGCAGTGACTCTCAGTTGCATGGCTGAGAGAAAGGGGGCCTCATTATGAGCCAACCTTCTCATTTCCATTTGGTATTTGTGGGTGACATTGCCACCATCTGGTTACCACACCAGGGCAGTGACCTTCAACCTCTCCTTGTGCTAAAAAAAATATAAATAAAGAAAGGTAAAAGGGAAATGGGTTTGGAAAAAGTGCATTGCAGACGAAAGGAAAATAATGTCCTTCATCTCAAAATTTGTAGCTAAATCTATTGTGCACCCTGCTATAATCTCCTTTTCACGTGTGAGAAACAAATCATCCACATACAACATGAATATGAGTGGATTAGCCCCGACAAGCATGAAGTACAAGTAAGGATCTGCCTCGCTTTTGTTAAAGCCGATACTCTGCAAGTATCCTTCAATCCTGGAATACCATGACCTAGGTGCATGTTTGAGTTCGTACAAGGATTTCTTAAGTCTACACAGATGAGACTCCTTCCCATGTACCTCAAAGACCTAAGGTTTCTTTATATATACTCCCCCCTCAATGATCCCATCAGGGAAAGTTTTCTTCACATCCATTTGGTGAATCATCCACTTCATAACTGAAGCAATAGAAATAAAAACTCGAATAGAATCATACCTGGCGATTGGAGCAAATGTCTCCTTATATTCCACTCCCTCTCTCTCAGGAAACCCTCTCGCCATGATCCTCTCCCTAGAATTCTCGATGCTATCATTTGCAACATTCTTGATCTTGTAGGTCCACTTGAAACTCACAGATAACTTCCCCTCTGATCTCAACACTATGTCCCAAATATCACTCCTCATAATAGAGGTGTACTCCTCCACCATGGCATCCCATCAAACCTATTGATCTATTGCTTCCTAAAAACTGGAAGGCTTAGCATCAATGATGCTACTCATAAGCGCCATATAGTTCAAAAACTTCCTCAAAGGCGTGCTCTCTCTGACCACACTCCTAGGATCCTCACCAACATTCCTCAATGTTTGAAATAACCACCTAGGTATCATGATCAAAATGGAAGGGGATAAATCCTCCTCTCCACCTGAAGTTTGACTCCTTGAACTGGAAGTTCCTAATCATTGCTCATCCTTCGAAGCCTCCTGCTCCTCATCCTTTGTCACTTTTGATGACTCTTGAGATCTATTAGATGCCAAGTTCTCCTCAAACTTAACATCTCTGCTCACAATTGTCTTCCATTGCGCTGATCTGAAGATCCCATAAGCCTCTGAGGTCTTGATGTACCCCACAAATATACCCTTATGTCTTGAAGGCTCTAGCTTTGTCCTCTTCTCCATAGGCCCATGGATGTAGACTGGACAACCAAAGATCCTCAAATGTCTTATCTCTGGCTTCACCCCTAAGAATGCCTCCTCTAGAGTCTTGTCCCCCAGTATCCTATGAGGACTCCTATTCTACACATATATTTCCATGTTATACGCTTTTTTGCAAAGAAACATATGTAACTCATAGTCATGTATCATAGCCCTAGCAAATCGATGATGTACCAATTCTTTCTCTCAACAACCCCATTCCGTTGAGGTTTGTATGAGACTGTCAACTCCCTATTGATCACTACCTCCTTGCAGAAACCCTTGAAGTAATTAGAGGTGTACTCTTCCCCATTATCCGATCTCAAGACCTTGAGCTTCTTTCTTGTCTAGTTCTCGACGTAAGCCCTAAACTCTTGAAATTGACTAGAGACCTCATCCTTGGTCTTCATAAAGAAGATCCAGGTTTTCTTGGAAAAGTCATCGATGAATGTCACATAATATGATGCTCCCTGCACTTATGCTATTGATGTCAACCCACTCACATATGGATGTATAAGATCCAATATCCCCTTTGACCTACTCTCACTGCTTGGAAAATAAACCTTGGCATTATTTCCAAGTGCACACCCTCTATTTTCTCCCTGCTACTCAACATTGAACTTTGGAAGACCTGTAACATTACCCCTCAGAATCATAAATTCTCTATAGTGCAGGTTTCCCAACCTCCTATGCAATATCTCACACAGGTTGTCATTGTCATGTACCAAAGCATGAACAAGATTTCCCTACACCCTATATAAAGTGCCCTCTCTAACCCCAACAACCACTGTCGTGTCTGGGATGAATTTCTCTTGACATATGAATACTTTCCATCTTTGAAAAGTAATGGGAAAACCCATATCCTCCATAGCATGGACTAAGAGCAAGTTCTTCTTCAATCCTGGTACGTAAAGCACATCTTGGGCATCAAACGAACCTTCTGACTCAAGCTGGAACAAAATTGTTCCCTCTCCCTTCACTGCATACTTGGCATCATCACCAAGATCCACATGAACCCATGAGTCCCTCTCTGTCAGATTGTTTAATAGTTCCCATGCTTTTGTCATATGACCAGATGCACCACTCACTCCTAGTAGTTGTGCTGGTAGAAAGGTAAGAAAGTAGTGATAAATACTTCTCAAACTTCGTTGCAAACTCATCTAGATGCATCTCTGCTGATGTTGTTGTTTGCGTCTTTCCTCTTCCCTTTTTCTTATTTGGACACTAAGATGCATAATGTCCATTCTTATGACATGAGAAGCACTTGATTTTACTGAAGTCCTTCTTCTTCCCTGGTTGTGATGTTCCTCCATCATTGTTACCCTTTTTATTGGAACCCTTCACTTTTCCCTTCCTTGTCTTATGACAAGGGCTAAGTTCTCATCACTACTTCCCTGGTTGATACTTTTAGACTCCTCCCAAGTCTCTTCCTGGATGCAATCATCCCAAATCCTATGCCATTCTGGGAGTCTTTCCTGAGAACAAACTCCCTTGACAAATGGTTCCCAATGTTTGGGAAAACCATTTAATGCCACATTAACAAGCTCTATGTCATCCAATTTCTTCCCTATAGCTGCAAGTTGATCACGCACTTGAGTGATCGTCATGAAGTAGTTGGTAACATTGTCAGATCTCGACATCTGAATAGATATGAGATTATTTCTTAAGACCATCTTCCTACCAGGGCATCAAACATATCCTTGGCCATATTCTTATCAGATAAGTGTGGAATTATATTATCCTTCATTGAATCGAAGAAAATCCACTCAACTTTAATCTCCTTCTTCTGGTGAACTGCCAGATCTTATGGATCTGTCGATGGAACAACTACTTTGTCCACTAACTCCCAAAGGTCATATTCCTTCAAAGCCAAAGTAATTCTTGCTTTCCAAGATAGGAAGTCAAATGCTCCATCCAATCCATCTTTAACTCTCAAACTTGTTGATGCCATCCCTTCAAACTAATAAACTACCCTAGAAAATAACCTACTGTTGAAACGGACCTTACAATAACTTGTACGATCATGTACACACCCGTCACCATTGAAATTTGTGTATGTACGCAACTTTCCTTAAGTCAACCCACGTATGTAGACAATTGTTCTTACTACAACCTACGTACAACTTCGTACGATTGTAAACCCTAGTTCAACTTCAGTACAATTGTTTCCTTGAAATCTAACCCTCATTTTCTGACCATTGGTTTTAAATCTACCGATATCTCCTTGCATATATGATAGATCTGCTATTAACTTATGTGGATTTAAGATCTGGCTTCCTCTCAAAGCATAGAATTTGATACCATGTTGAAATTACTTACTCTGGTAGGTAGGTATCTTGTTATCTAGTGATTTCCTTGTTGTAAATCAAATTAGTAACTCACAAAACATAATACACTTGTTGGAATAATCAACTCAAATAAATAGTAGAAGCGATACTGAAAACCAAATTATCAAACACAATACACAAAGATATTTTTCCCATCAACAAAGCTTATCATTCAAATAACTTCAAGGCTTATAAGGGCTCCCTTATTGGGAAAATGGCCCATAGAGAAATATAAAAAATATTAGACAACACCTGCAAACCCTTAGCAACTCATAGTTTGTTGTATGGTCCCGAAATTCCACATTCCCTAAGATGTACACGCCTTTCCTTTATCAAACCAATGTATACGCACTTGTTTCCACTGAAACCCACATACACGTGCATAAAGATTGTACTGAAAACTCTGTACGGCGTGACCCTGTTGTTGCGGCTCCAATCTGTTGAAACCCACTTGCAACTGCCTCTGATCTATCTTTTCCTTGACTTGTACCAATGTCTAGATGGAAGTCCTTCTCCACCTATCACATATCTCCTTGAATCACAGTCCTTTGTGATCCAACCCTCTCTATATCAAAAGAGTATCAGGTGTCTCATCCTTCACCCTTGCCATACTTTTACAATATTGAGTTTTGACCTAACCCTAGTATCCAAAGTGATTGACGGTTGAGATTAATTCTCACCTTACTTGATATTAATGGGTAATATTTAATTCACTATTTCTAATTTTAGCATTTCATTAAATAAAACTCAATTAATTAATACAAACACTTTAGTTTAATAATTCCTTTATTAAAGTAAATTACCAAGGTAGAAGGCTTTGGATGACTTCCACACGTCTAGACACTTAGACCCGTGCATAACTACTTGTCTAATGCTACAAACATAAACAAAGTACCATCACAAGGTGAGCTTCTTGAACACCATTGTCTTATCCCACCATTTCTATGGTGTTCCATAATGATCATTTGCCTGCTTGCATCTTCCAACCATTCTCGTGTTAATTTGTGAGTGGAAATGGATATTGTACATTCATCAAACTTTGGCAATGTCAAAGGGAATAGTAGGTCTCCCTAACTCAAAGTAAAACTTTCTCTCCTATATATTTATATCATTAATTAACCAATTTTTCCAATTGTAGGCAAGGAAAAGCCAATGCCCTAGATTCCACTATGTGAATATAAAATATTTGAATAAAATAGTTATGATCGTTTCTCCTTCTAGAGACATGGAATCTCTAAGGAGAATCTCACACTATTGCAAAAGTGGCCTCTGGTGATGAGAAAAAAATGCCACCGTAGCCTCATTGGTAGAGGTCAAAAGGTATCTCATCACCAAAAATAGATTGTCACCAAAACTATGCTAGATAAAGTAGCAATTAATAGTCCTATTAATGAATTTTTTCACAGTTTTTGAAACATACATTTCCAGATCAATTTTAGATCTCTATATTTCATTTTAGAATAAAAATCAAGATGCGCATCACATCTGGGCAACCCATGTTTATACTGATCGTTTCTAACTACGTAGCTTCTATGCTTATCTCGTAGAAATAAGGTTGTCAAACACGAAAGTTGTATGTAAATGAAGGTGGCGAATGGATTCACACCAAATAATGGATCAGAATTCAAGAGGTACAAATATGTTGGATGATGATCATTGTATTGTAGAAAGCATGGCTTGTGGTGTGATTCCCTCCATAAAGAACAGTTGATGGTGTTACCCTACCTTAAGGGTTCTCTTTATGTTCTTGTGTTGTTTATGGTGTGAATGCATTTTTGTATTTATGAAGTTAAGGGTTTATTCTCATGCCCATAATAGTTTACGATAACAACCATTGATTGCCACCATTTACATCACAACAAAAAAATGATGATAGTCACTAATCATC
>ML802789.1:241153-256032 GCA_009831015.1 Picea engelmannii
GGTGGCATTGGTATATACGATAAAGTCTCTTTCAAAATCTGGTTTCGCCAGAACCGGTGCAGAGCCAATTTCTTTCTTAATCCTAAGGAAAGCATTCTCGACATCATATGTCCAAGAAAAAGAATGATCTTCCTTCAGAAGATTATGCATTGGTTTAACCATGACAACAAAATATGGAACAAACCTACAGATAAAATTAATAATGTTCATGAAAGCTTGAACTTCTTTCTTGGAAGTGGGGGCAAGGAGATTTAGAATGACAGTAATCCTCTCGGGATCGATGCTTATCCCTAAATTAGAAACAATATGACCGAGGAGCTTTCCTTTCGTGACACCAAAAATAGATTTGGAAGGATTTAAAGAAATGCCAAATTTTTTGCAATGCATGAGAACTTTTTTAAGATGACCAAAATGATCCAACCGGTTTTTAGAATAGAGATTCAAATCATCAAGATAAACTTGGATAATATTACCGATTAAATCGTCAAAATCTATCTGCATAGCTCTTTGAAAAGTGGCACCTGCATTAAACATGACAAAAGGCATGCGTTCATAAGCAAATGTGCCGCAATGTGTGGTAAACGTGGGTTTATACCTATCAATCCTTTTTACGTTGATTTGATTATACCCAAAAAAATCGTCAAGTAAGGACATCATTTGAGACTCTGCAACCTGTTGTAAAACCATTTCCATATTAGGAAGCGGAAAATGGTCTTTGACACTTTCTCTGTTAAATGCGTGGAAATAGACAAATAATCTAATCTGGCCAGTAGTTTTTTGAACATGGACCAGATTTGAAACCCATTCAGAATACTTAACTGGAAAGATTATATTAGATTTCAACAATTTTTCCAATTCCTTTATAATGGTGGCTTCGAGGGTAGGGTTAATAGGTATTTGTTTTTTCCTAACTAGTTTTATCCCTTCCTTGATAGGAATGGCATGTTGTATGAGAGCAGGATTAAAACCACGAAGATCCTCATATGACCATGCAAAAACATCTTGAAATTCACAGAGTAGTTATGTGAATTTTGCTTTTTCTTCATCAGAACATTGGGCACCTAATTTAATGATGTTTGGAGATTAGGATGTCCCAACATTCAAGGAAATCGTATCACCAACTTTCCTTTTCGACTCCTCTTCCCTATGTGTTTTGTTGTTGCCTACATCACTTGACAAAAATGAACTTTCGAGAGGAGTCAAACCTTTAGGAAATTTATCGTCTTCAATAGATATGATTTTTTTGGGCTTAAACGATTCATTTTGTATGAAAGCGCAAATGCCTTCATCACTCGGGAAAACCTGCCATGATTCTACGTCATCAGGGATATGTGGATTATATAGATATTGAAACGTATAATGAGGTCTTTGAGGCAAAATATATCGTGTAGGGGACGCTGCAAACACAACTAACCTATCAACCATTGAATTAAGTTCCCTCTTAACATGAGTGATGTTAAATGATAACAGATTTGAAATGCACATCCAAACAGCTTGAGAATAACGTTTAAACAACTTATTGCTTGGTGAATAAATCTTGCGTACAAGATTCACAACAAGTTCGAAATCACCAAAAACTGCAAGGTGGCCACAACCAAGGTTATATGCATTTTCGATGCCTAATAATAAGGCCTCAAACTCGGTGACTTTTTTTGTGCAAGCAAATTCCAACCTATAAGAAAAATTGTGGATTTTACCTATAGGAGAATATAGAATGATGTCGGCTCCATTACCTTTGTTTGAACATGAGCCATCGAAATGCATGTGCCACATGCCATCATCTAAATCAACTGGTTCAAGCGTAGTGTTACCCTCATCAAAAAAGACATAGTACACTCCCAAATCTTCTTCGAGATAGTTTACATTCAGTTGGGGAACACTCTCTATATACAATGAAATTCATCCTTCCCTAAGGACTATAATGTTCTTTCTGTTCTGAGGGACAGACAGATGTGTTCCATCCAGTGAAAGGTATCCACCAGTCAAAGGTTGCCAATCTCTACCTAAAATAATTGAATAGTTACTCACCGACATATCAATTACTTGGATGTTGAGGGTTGCTATAAGAGATCATATTAAGGTTACATATTTGATTTCACCTATAGTTGATTGTTGCAAACTGTTATAAGAGAGCATGCTTCTAGAATTTTCATTAGTGCATGATAAGTCAAACTCTTCCATGATAATTTTAGACATTACACTTGGACTGGACTGTTGAGGTAAAGATATGAACTGATCTTATTCAAACATTTTCAGATCCCACTTGGCAAAATCAAGATAGACGAGAATATCACCCTTTGTTTATAGCCATCAAAATTGGTATCCTAATTCACGAGTATTGTTTACAAGTGCTTAGGTTGTTGTTTTATAAATAAAAGCTTGCTGAAAAAATCATTATTTATGTAATTTTCTGAACATATCAGATGTTGAAATAAATATAGAGATAGAAGTAAAGACACCAAGTCAATAATCAAAATAGATGAGACATAATGCAATCCCTTATTTCATTCTAATTCATCAAAGAATTGTTCGCTTTACAAAATTTTATGAGGAAGTTTTGGACCAAAGTCAAACTTAGACGTCCCAGATGAAACATACAAAAGGACTTCTGACAGAAAATAAAAAACTGAACTTTAAAATATGGATCAGCTTGCCACAGTTTGTTGCCCACTCGACTTTGCACAATAGCCTTTGTCAGTCATGAAATCTACATCACAAACAAACAAATCTACACAGACTATCAAAGATAGATCAACACCTCTGAAAAACAAGTGTCCGAATGATGTAATTCATCCCTGAATCTTGCTGTCTACAATAGGACCCTACTATCATAAAAAATAATTAGGCTTCTAATGAATTAAGGAATGAATGAAAACTGAATTATTTCAACAAAAACTCAAAGAGTAAACCTTAGTATGATTCTCCTTCTATTCTCCCCTTGTTCCTCCCTTTCCTTTTTCCTTTAATCAAATTAGAATTGCTTGAAGTAGTTGAACTACTTCCTTAGTTAAGCTAACTAAAACTCAACCAACTTTTTAGTTAAGGGGGAAAAGTAATAAATAATAATAAGGGTTTTAAAATAAATAATAACTAGTAGGTGGGACCCCTTGCGACTCCCTTTAGCTTTTAACAATCATAACACAACTAGTTAATCAAACAAAACATCCCTCCTTGTGGCTCCCATCATCACATTCATATTTGACAATTTATCTCAATGATAATTGAAATTATTTCCAAAATATATTACCCATAAATCCAAAAATAGTGTGCTGTTCAAAATTTCAAAAGTAAATTGTTCTCAACAATTAATAAATAAAAAAAACTTAAAATCTATATTTTCCACTCCGGGAGGCAATCTTTCCCTGGTTGCTGCTGTCACCTTTTGATCTCTCTGAATTTGCCTTAGGTTGTGTGGAGCCTTTAGGCCTAATCTCACTGATCACATGAGAGAAATCATCTCTCAAATGCATGTGGGAGGACACAGATTTATCAGAGTCGTTTGAGGGTGAGGAAGGGGAAACAATGGCTTTTCCTTTGTCAAGAGCATGGTGGGCCTCAGTTTTCGACCTTTTGCTTGCATGGGAAGAATGAACTGGTGAGTGGACAATGGAAGCTTGGACAATTTGATTGATAGGTGGGGGAGAAGGTAAAGACAAGTTAGGCCAGCCATGATGTTGGGAGACTGTCGGGTGGACAATCTCTTGTCATCCTTCATTTTCAGGGAATTCAGGATGTAGTGAGACACGAGGAGGCACGAGGATACTAGGGACCCGTGGGGCTTGGAAGGGAGGCCTTTTGGGCCTAGGTTGGACCACTCCTTGCGCAATCTATTTAAAAAACCCAGCTTGAAATTGATGGCGTAACTCTTGCGAGTTTGCATCAAAGTGTATAGAGAATCTTGGCCTTCTAGGGCCCTTGTTCCAATTACCTCTTCCTCAGTTACCTCTGCCATGGCTACCTCTGCTGAAAAAACCTATTCCTGTATGCATAATTCATTAGAAAATAGTTTTGTTAACAACCATACATGACAACTCTTTTAAGATATGAAATAAAATTTGGCTCAGCAACATATCAGACTCATGCAATCCAATCCACACAAATTGTTTAATAGTTGTCAATGAGTAGGAGGTGAACAAAGGTTCTGAGATATGCGAGGGGTTATATTGAGCGGAAATTGTTAAAATGAGGAGGAAAAGATCATGATTACTACTCACATACAACAAACAATCAACTGTATCGTAAACCAAAAAAATATATCACTATAATTCATCCCTATGATCCCTTATCTGTCATAATGCATAACTTATCTTAATTGTGATTAAATTTTAGGAACATGGAGTGGATAGTGAATATGGGAAGGCGAGGGGAATTGTAATTAGCGAAAAGTGAAATAATGGTAGGGGAAAAGAGTGGATACTGTTCGAAAAATCAATTAAGTAATCCATAAAAACAATTTTGTATTCAATACAACTATTCCAGCATCAATTAAACAATTACTGTGTGCTAAAACTTATTCACTATCCACATTCAATTTCCTTAAAATCTTACAGAATAATCATACTCAGAAGCCTCATGAATTTACCCATCTTGTTAAAAGACTTTTGTTTCTTTTTCACTTACTTCTGTTTCATATTTAAAACAAAATACAAGGAAAACACAGTCATTTGTTTCAACTATGGTCAACATAAAAACATCACCCTTTCCCATAATTTAATTCCTCAAATCAAACACAGACACAAGCTCTTTTAAAACATGCCCGATTCCATTCCTTCAACCATTTTAACAATTAAATTGCAATGAAACCATACTATTAAAAACCTCGTGCCCATCTCTGATGGTGCAATAAAACGATACGATGCATGATATCCATAAATCATACATAGTGGACAACCAAGCCACAATTATCAATACTTCAAATTGCAATAATCCCAATTGGGCAATTTAAACACAGTAACAACAACTATCACTTCAATTTATACCATGTTGTAGGAAACATACAAACCAACGCATAACACAAAGAAGCATTTCTGTGACTGTACATATCTAATTATTTCCAATCAAACCAATTAAACCATGCTGAGCTATCGACTCAACTGTCATAATAAAAGAATGCAACGATTGTATACCAATAATCATTTCCGATTACAACTGTGTAATCAACCCGATCAACAGAGACGATCCAATAATCAAAACCATTGTCAATGCTATTCCACCAACTCATGATAGTCAACAAGATACCCGACAGGGTGTAACTGGTTCAATTTATCAAAATTGGGTTTTGAATAATTAAGGGTTTGCTCGGTGGAACCAACACAGGGAGACTAAAGGTCGACCTTGTCGACAGTAGGTGAGAAACCCTTGAGACAAGTAAGGTGGAACCACATGCATTATAACCCTTAGCTTGTATGATAGGGTGACAGTTCGACCCTAGGTAGGAGAGACTATGAACAGAGGAGCAGAGGTTTCTTACTGGCTAGTAAACAACACCGAGAACACACAGGGGCATAACCCTCGTGGTTTTCCCCAAAAGCTGAATAACACTGATAGAAATGCAGATCCCAGGTAATAACAACCAATCCTAAAGAAATCCTCTTGGAATGATAGCCACCATAACCAACTGTGCAGATACCAATAAAATAAAATGATCCCACGATCAGGTGGAAAACGATATGCGGTGACCCAAAGGTGGTTCAAATCATACACAAAAACTCCATAACACCAAATACGACCGTGTGTAGTTACAAAGACTGTGAGGAGACGACCAACAAGTCTAAATAGAATGAAACCGTTCAACAAAAACCAATATAGACAACAGAGAGCCATCACGTCTTCCACCACACAGAATAGTCAATGAAATCGTGACTTCAACCATCAAATTTTCCATTTGCAACGAATAAAAAAAATAGACATTCCAAAAAAACACCACTAGTTTACACAGTTGCCAGCCTAAAAAACAACACAGACCAATACATCACTGAGCCAACAATTATTTCATAAACAGAGCGAGTTCATGGATAGGAGAAAAAAAACATACCTGTAACCAAATGGCCTTAAAAATGCGAGCTTGGTCGAGCAGTTCCTTCCACGCCTGGATATCGGAACTTAGCCACAACGAAGATAAAATGAAAAATACCCAAGCTAGGGTGAGAGCGAGTGGGAGAAGTATGGAGTGATGTGCATTTACTGCACGTCACTTCCATCCTCCCTTCATTCAATTATGTACTATACGCCAACCAACCAAACATTAACCCATGCCATTAATCCATGCATCAAAACTTGCATACATTGCTTGCCAAATGCGCCCCCCGATCCATACTAACCATTAATAAAAAACCATACTATAACATATATCACATGCGCCCTATAACTCAATAAAAATCGTATAGCCACTAATATTGCTATTTAGGACTAACATAATTTTCTTTAATTTCAAATGCACATAGTATAGCATAGCATAGCATAGTATAGCACAATTCTCTTTTCTTGGATTTATTCCATATTTCTTTTGCCTCTTGTTATCACTAACATGTGTCTTGTGTAGGAGTAACATGTGACGAATCATGGCTACAATAGAAATGTAATTCCAGTGAACATAAGCCATTCATAACATGGGATTTAGAGCTCAGAGTAACAAAATCAACACATAAAATACATTATCCATCTGCCATTATGTCGCAAATAAAACCAATATTTCATCATCAATTATGTAGAACCATGTAAGCATCTTCGAAACAAAAACATAAAATGTGTAACAAGACTATCTCTGATCCTCCAATCTACAAGGGGGTCCCACCTACTAGTATTATATATGTCATTAGCTTATAAATAATAGGCTTTAGCAATACTTTGCGGGCGAAATCCTTGTTGCAATTTTTATCGTCAACAAGGACCTGCCATCAATTAGGCAACAATGATCTATTTTATCCATGATTTTTACATAGATATAGAAAGGGTTTTTTTTTACAGGGTTCCTAAAATTATTTACACCAATCTTATTTACAGTTGAATCCTCTTCCTTTGACTCTTCAATTAGATTGTCTATGGTATAAATTCTACCTTCCATGAAGTTTTTGAGATGCTTTTGTTGTTCTGGGACAACAACCATGTCCAAAAGAGTAGCATCGGCTTTGATATTATCCAATTGATTAAGGATGTTATACTTAGAAGAGGGAAGAGGAGAAGGCATTCCTTGATTATTCGAAGTTTTGATAACTTATGTATCAACACTTTGAGAAGATGAGCTTGGGGTGGAAGAAGTACTGGGAAGGTCATATTAGCCCTTGGCAGTATAAGATTTATTCCTGGTATTGATTACCATAACATCTTCTGGTTCAACCCAATCTAAAACACCGATTGTGGTCTCAGGCCTTTTTCCAAAGATCTTATCTCCGACATTTTTCTTAACTTCTCAAGTACTTTCCTCATGATTTTCTTCACAGAAGTTACACCAATTGCGAGACATTATGGCCTTTGGTTGAAAGGTGCTTTCATTAGTGTTCCTAAAAGGTGCCAAGGAAGAAGAAGAAGCCCTAGGGGCAGGGGACAGGGAATTTCCTTTTCGTTCGTAGGTTATCATCCTATTATTCATATCCTGAACGAGTTGTAGGAGGGCATACATGTCTATTTGCTTGACCAAGTCTCCTTTAGGGAGTCTATCTGTTCTTTTGAGTTGCTCCTCATATTCTAGGCAAGTATGAAGAGCAGAACAAATATTGTCAATAACCTTCTCTTCAAGTCTATGATGATAAGGAGAAGGTAATGCATTATAATAATGCATGAAAGCAACCTGATTTTGAGGACGGATTGGTTCAGGGATTTGGTTTTATAATTTGGTGAAGCGGAGCTTAAAAGACTTAATGGTTTCACCATCCTTATAGGCAATGCTTTTGTATTCCCTTAATTGCTCAGTTGGACTCTGGGACTATCCATAAGTGGACTTGAACCAATAAACCAATTCTTCCCAAGTGGAAAGAATTTTGGGAGGGAGGAAAAAAAAATATGTTGCAACTTTCCCTTCAAGAGAGTTGACAAATAAACACATGGAAGTGTCGTTATCATTAGCCCCTATGTTATGACAAGCATTAGAAAATGCTACTAGGTGTTTGTTTGTAGTAACAATATTATTTCCTGAAATCCTAGGTAAATTCTCCTTGAATTTTGGTAATGGGTGAGTGGCTGGTGCAAGATTCAAGGGAGAGGATACATGCAATGGGGTGGTTGTAGCATCTTCCTCGAATTGGAACAGTTCATATTTCTTTATGACTTTAGTAGGATTGGTAGTGGATTGAATATAGACTTCATGACTATATATACTAACAATTATTGATGAAGCAAAAGGTTGCGAGGAAGAGGCACCTCTGGTGCCACTACCACTACCTGTATATGTCATGTAGTTAGTGATAGGTATGGGTAATAAAGTTGAACTGGCGGAATCAGATAAGGTTCACCTAAGAGAAATTTGTTGTATTGATAAGACAATTTTCCTTCTTCCTATTTCAAAAATAGGGGTAGCTTCAGGTGACAACCCTCTTGTCCTTCGAGAGATGCGAGGATTAGAGGACATGAAATGAAAGACCAAAGAAGTAGGAAAAGGGATGTTACTGTTGATTTCTGGGTTGCCTTTGCCTGGCTTCCCAACGTTCATGAATATTTATGTCCCTTTCAATTACTTCCCAAGAGCGTTCAAGTTCTGCACGATTACTAGCAGTTTCTAAAATAGTGTGGAATAAGGTCAATGCAATGTTAGTTTGGTCGTTAAGACCGTTTCCAATATTGGATTGTCTCGTAACATGTACTGTCATGGGAAAATTAGTCAAGGAGTATTCAGACAAAACAAAAAAATGAAAGATAATCGTGAAACAATCAACCAGAGAGATATGGAAGATCTCCCTAGTATGGTCGCCAAATAAATATTGAGGAAAAAGGTATGAAGAACCTTACTCAAGCATTTTCAGATCTTTTCAGGCTAAGGCAAGAGAGTTGGGAATGCCACCCAGGGTTTATAGCCTTAAAACAAAAACAAAAAATCACTTAATCCACATGTATTAAGTGATTTTTTATTTTTTTATATGCAACTGTGCAAAAAAAGAAATAAACTTAAACATAAATTACATGAGTGTACATGGAGATAAAAGAAAAAGAATGAGCTAGATCACTAGACCAAAACAATAATCTGATTTTTAAATTGATTTCATTATGAGATACAAGGTTGAATTCTCTTTACAAACCCCTGCGAGGGTAAGGAACAAAGTCAGATTTAGAAGCCTCTGATGGGCACCATACAAGAAGACTCTAACAACAAAATAAAACCGAAGCTAAAGATATGGATCAACTTTCCACAAAATGTTGTCACTTGAATCTGCAATATATTCTTTATCAGTCATGAAATTTAATTCATAAACAAACAAGAACACACAGATTGCCAAAGATAAATCATACACCTTTAAAACAAGCTGTTGAAATATATGATTCAATTTTTGAATCCTGCTTCCTTCAATAAGACCCTTCTATAATCAAGAGGGTTAAGTCTTCTAGTAAACTTAGAATGAATGAAAAATGAAAGTATCTCACTAGTACAGAGCAAACCTTATGGCTAAAGTTATCCTTCTATTCTCTCCTCCCCCTCTGTCTCTTCATTTGATTGAGCTTTTATTCTTTCTCAATAAGTTATGGTAGTTCAACTACATTTCTTTAGTTAAGCTTAATTTGCTTAACTAATTAGTTGAGACAAATAAATAATAATATATATATATATATATATAAGGGTCTAATTAAATAGTAACTAAATAGGCGGGACCCTTGTGACTCCCATTTTAATTTCTTTTAATAATCATCAAACAAGAAATATAAAACCCCAATCATTTGATTTAAACATCCTCCTTGTAACTCTGGTTCTCATATTTATGATCAAATATTTTAATATCAACAAAATATAACATGACCATATCCAAAAATAACATTGTATCCATGTTGTCCAAAAAAAACTACCTAAATACATGCTTGCTGTCCAAAACTTTGTCAAAGTAAAAAGACCGTCCTCAATAGAAAATAACATTAATCATCATTAAAGACTGTATTTACTGTGAGAGCCATTTTGTTGAAATATTGTAACTGCAAAGAGTATTCTATTTATTATTGAGTCATTTACTTATAGATCAATCCCTCTTGTGGATTGATCATGTCGAGGCTTATGTATGACAAAATCCCCTTTTGTGGATTGGTCAAACCCTAATTATATCATGCTAATTAAGAAGTTGGCCCCTAGGCCTAATTAAAGTGGTTATAACCACTAAGTGAAGAGGTTGGCCCTGCTTGATGAAGAGACACCTCCCTAGCGCCTGCCAACTAGTATAAATAAGTGAGGAGTGTTCCTCATTTGTACACTCACTCAGTCACTTATTTAGTGTGCATCTTTTGGAGGTGGTTGTAGTTGCAAGGAGGAGGAGAGAGAGGCACATGCTCAGTGTTGGTTTATTCTTGGTGGGTTGGTCTTTCTTCTTGGCATTGTATTGGCAATTTATATTAAGGAAGTTTTTACCGGGTTTTCTCCCCCATGAGGGTTTCCTAGGATAAATGTTGTGTACCTTGTTATTGTGTTTCTCTCAGTGATCCTGCTTATGTTATTATTGTCTAGTAAATTGAAAAGAACTTAATAGCAGCTTTAAATTTAACATGGAATTAGAGATAAACTAAAGAGAGCATCTTTCACAAGGTAATTAAAAACGTCACTGTTGTAGTACAAGAAAATTAGGGCTTTTTATTGGAGAGGAATTTCTGACTAAAAGCCACCTAGGGAAGTGTGCCCTACCCTAGTGAATCTTTTGGCACCTTGAGCGCACCTTTTCAGTGGCCAGATACTCCGAAAAGTGAAACCCTAGTTTTGGCTGGTACGAGAAAACTAGAAAACCAGAACCAGTACCAGAAGTACCAGTCCAGATTTTTGCAAGCTCAGTTTCAAGGGATAAATTTTGGATTTTCTGAAAACAGGCAGCTCTAGCCTACTCGCCTCGGCCCAACGCATCTAGTCACTATATCGGAATTTCAAAATTTGAAGTTTGAGAAATTAGGGTTTTTTCATAAAACCCTAAGATGCAGTTGCAGTTGAAGTACCAGTTGTAGAGAAAGATCTTGTAAAGTGTTGGGACTAATTGTTATTGTCCTAGTGCACCTTACCCTAGCAAATCCCCAACTAACCTTAAAGTTGAAGCACATTTGAAGTTTTAAAGGTTTGTTATTTATCACCGCTATTGTCGGATGGTGCCACTACCTGTCGATACTATCATAGGTGTGTACTTACATATATTTAAACTATATTATTATTCTAAAGGGTGTTTGTAGGAGAAATGATATTTTATCATATATCCAGAAGGAAATTACATCCAAAACATTCAAAAGACTAATGCACCCTAGGTTTGATTATCTTGATATGCATATATTTTTTATGACCTTAATTTGACCTTATGAACATCTAGGTTGTATGTTAAAATCATACTAACCATTGGTCAAAATAATCAAGGTTGATTAAAGTTGAGTTTATAGAGTTTATTCTCTAACTTAGATTTTTTTCAAGATAACATATTGTCTTAGTACAAAAGACAGGTTGAAGAAAGCATTTGTCATCTTGAGTAAAGGAAACTTGAAAGAAAAACAACACACTCATTCTTGAGGACAAAACTCCAGGTTCCAGGTTTGATTGATTAAGTTGATAAGATTCAAAACTTGCACGTGTCAAGAAAACACTATAGTTGAGATAACAATCTTTGAAAAGTTTTATACTTGGTAGCATGTCAGTATATTGAGGTAAATGCTTAGTGTGATCACTTACCAGATAAACTAACATCTCCTCCAGAAGAAAACTTCTGGTTTTGGTCCCAGGATACCATGGAGGAATGATTGATCACAACACTAGAAGAGTGTTTCTCTCATTTGGTTGTACTTCTTACCTGTTACCCTTGTTTTAGACAGGTCACAAGGGAAAGCTCTAAAGGATCCATTGTGACAATTGTACTTTCTATTTCTATGAAGAGTATTGTTCTTGCATGTTTTTTCTTTCTTGTTGTTCTTGTTCTAGGCAGGGCACATGTGATAACCTTGAAGGGAGTTATAGTGATGGTTGCAAAAGGAAACATATTGGATGAAACATGAAGCAGACTATCCAAGTTTTATACATAATCGTATACATATATGTACCAAAGAAGATGAAGAAGAAGCTACTTTTGAGATACAAAGTATCTCATATGAATACTGACTATAAGGAGCAGAAGGCTCCAAATATGACCAAACATTAAAATTGGTCAATGGATAACTAAGCCACCTTTACAGGAAGGAAAATTCGGTTGAAGTCCGACTATGTTTTTCATATTAAGACTTGGTATTAAAGACCAAGAATATCCTACATAGAGTATGAAGTTTTTGAAGACTCAGAGTAAGCCTGATCTCAAAAAGGATTAGATGAGGAGACATGAAATCTCCTGTGAAGATTCCCTTGTTTCAATGATAAAGAAGGAAGCCAGTCAGAAGGACTGGGATGTGGATTTTTCCTATAGACTTGAAAGGAAGTCAGTGATAACTTCCAAGACTGATCTATAAGATCAAGCATGTTGCAGATAACAATACAAATCTTGATTTGTGTCAAGAGGATTCTCCTAGGTAAGAGGGAGAAGAGTATGGCGAGACACTTGCTCCAGTAACTGAAGAATTAGTTCCAGTATTCATGAAGACAACCAAAACAACCATGATTATGAGATTCGGGGGGAGAAATCCCTATATTTGAGATTTAGTTATCTCAAGTGCCAGTTGATGCAATATGTTAGTCGGGCCATGGAGACATGACTACAATGGTAGATATAGTTACCTCCAGGAAAGAAGAAGAGCAACTTTTAGTGTCAGTTAATGAGCCACTCCGAGTTTCAGATGAAGTTGTTACCATGATAGAGTAGAGGAGTTACTCTCATATTTCAACAGCCATAGTGAGAATGAAGTAGTCATTCTCAGCTTCAGAGCCGTTGCAGGTGCAGAGTCCCAGTTCCAGAAGGAACAATTGCTGAAAGAGGAGAGGACATACTCTCAGGCAGTGAGACAGATAGTGCTTTGCAGAAAGCACATAGAGCTAGCACATAATTGTGCAGATTGAGTTGCAGCTGAGCAGGTGTATTGGGTTGGTACAATGTGATGTGAAAATTTAGTTTCAAAGTACACAACTCATGTTTGCAAGATGAATCAAGCTCCTAGAGCTTGGTATGATAGAATTGACAGTTTTCCGACAAGCTTGAGATTTACTAAGAGTAAAGCTGATTCTAACCTTTACTTCAAGGTTATGAATGATGATCTAGTTATATTGTTGTTGTATGTGGATGAATTATTCTTAACTAGAGAAGAAAATCTCATCATAGATGGTAAGAAGAAGCTCGATGCAGAATTTGAGATGAAAGAACTAGGCCTGATGTATTATTTCTTAGGTCGTGAAGTTTGGCAGAGCCCAGAGAAGATCTTCCTTAAACAAGGGAAGTATGCAATTGAAACACTGAAGAGGTTTGCTATACTAGAGTGTAAATCCATGAACACACCCATGGAAATAAAGTTGAAGATCCTGGTTGATACTTCGTTAGAATTGGTTGATGCTATGCAGTACAGACAAATCATTGGATCATTGATATATTTGATGAATACCAAGCCAGATATATGTTTTTCTGTGAAAACCTTGAGTCAGTATCTTGTATAGCCCAAATGTGTTCACCTTGTTGCTGCAAAACATGTGATGAGATACCTTAAGGGTACGTTGGACGTTGGTCTCTGTTATAATAGAGATCATGACTTCAAATTGATTGGTTATACGAATTCAGATTGTAATAGAAGTGTTTTTGACAGAAAGAGAACTTCAGGATGGTGTTTCAGTTTGGGGTAAACCATGATTTCATGTCAGAGTAGGAAGCAATCCAATATTGCTCTCAACATGACAAAAGCACAAAAAATTGCAGCATGTTCCGCCAGTTGAGAAGCCATATGGCTTCGAATGTTGTTGACATATCTATTTGATCTGGAGATGGAAGCCATCGTGATTCTATGTGATAACCAAAGTTGTATAAAGATGATGGAGAACCATGTGTTCCATGATGAGTTGAAGAACATAGAGATCTGATATCACTTCACTCGTGATATGATGCAGAGGGGAGCTATAAAGCTCCAATATGTTGGCACAAATGAGGAGGTTGCAGACCAAGCCTCTATCTTGTGTAAAGTTTAAATACTTTCGAGACAAGCTTGGTATAGTCTGAAAGGACCTCCATCGAAAGGGGGAGTGGTGTTGATGATAATATGGTATCTTGACCAATAGCGGGTAGTTCAATTAGAATTTTATATCCTAGGGGATTGATCATCCCTGGACAGATCCCGAAGGTCCGTAAGGACAGGCTGTTAGAGTACTTGTGCATGTACATGCTATATTTGGTCAGTAGTGGTAGCTCTGTTAGGATTTTATATCCTAGGGAATATTTTGATTTCTGGATAGACCCTTTGGGTCTGTTAGAGTACCACATGGTAGCCTCGTTAGGATTTTCTATCCCAGGGAATATTTTTATTCCTGGGCAGATCCCTTGGATCTGTCAGAGTACCACAAAATGTTGTTGCACCTGTCTCATTCTGTTCCATATGATGTCGATGTTGTTCCAACCTCATGTTGATGCTGATGTTGTTCCAACCTTGTGCTGATGTTGGTGTTCTTCTAGTCTTGCGCTGATGTTGATGTTGTTCCATCATTGTGCTGATGATTTCTAGCCTCGTGTTGTTGTTGATGATGTTCCAACCTCGTGTTGATAATTTCCATCCTCATGATGATGTTGATGTTATTCCATCCTCGTGCTGTGATGATGATGCTCCAACCT
>ML802789.1:268150-302026 GCA_009831015.1 Picea engelmannii
AGAGACAAAGCAATGAAGGTAGCCTTCCAGAAATTTGTTCACTATCTCGATTTGTCCATCAGATTGAGGATGATAAGATGATCTATGAGCCAATTGAGTACCCAAACAAGAAAATAATTATGTCCAAAAATTTCCAGTGAAGATGGAATCTCTGTCACTTACAATAATCTTTTGGCTTCCATGTATCTTTTGAACTGTCTCCATGAATGCGTTGGCAACTGTATTGGCTTTGAAAGTATGAGAGAGTGCAAAAAAGTGTGCGTACTTGTTTAGTCTATCAACAATCACCGTGATGCCACTCTTTCCTTCAGACTTCGGTAACCCTGTGATGAAATCCATGGAAACCTCCTCCCAGCACTGACTTGGGATAGCGAATGGTTGTAAAAGACCCAAGGTCTTAATGGTTTCCACCTTATTTTGTTGGAAAACTAAACATTCAACCACAAACCTTTGAACATCAGTTTTAAGGCCATCCCAAAAAAAATCCTTCTTGACCCTATGGTAGGTTTTCAAAAATCCTGATTTCCCTCCTATCAGAGAGGTGTGCAATTCCAAGAGTACCTTTTTTTTGAGTTGGGATTTCTTACATAAATATAAGCGATATTTGTATCATAGTGAATCATTTTTCCATGTAAATATATCTGATGCATTGGAATCCTGCTACAACCTTTGACTGAGAGTCCACACGCTTTCATCACTCTTCCATTCATCCCTCGCTTCTATTATCCAATCGGGTTGGATGATCGAGACAACACGGATAAAGGCCTCAACATCTTCATCCTTTCTTGAGAGTGCATCTACCACTACATTTTTCTTCCTTTTTGTAGATGATTTCAAAATCATAACCCAACATATTGGTCACCCATTTTTGTTGTTCTTATGAAGATAGTGTTTGTTCCAAGAAGTATTTAAGACTATCATGATCTGTTTTGACCTTGAAGTGCCTACCTATTAGGTAATGACGCCATTTCTTCAATGCATGTAGTATTTCCATCATTTTCTTCTCATATATGGGTTTGTGTAAGTCCTTTCCCTTGAGTGGCCAACTTTCAAAAGCAAGGGGCTTTTCTTCTTGCATTAGAACAACAAAAATTCCATTTCTTGAGGCATCACATTCCACAATAAAGGTTTTTGTGAAGTTTGGTGTGGTCAAGACAAGAGATTTTCACATCGCCTCTTTAAGTTGTTTAAAAGCTTGAGTTGCCTCTGGATTCCATGAAAATGCATCCTTTTTAATTAATGTCGTTAAAGGTGCTACTATTCTTCCATAGTTCCAAACAAACTTGCGGTAGTAACCTATCAAACCCAAAAATCCTTTAAGATTCTTCAATGTTTTGGGAATCGGATAGTCCATCATGGCCTTAATCTTGTTAGGGTCTACCTTGACACCTTCATGAGATAAAATATGACCCAAATAATCTACCTCCACCCCAAAGAAACATTTGGATGGTTTGGAATATAGTTGTTGCTCCTTTAGTGGTTGTAGCAACTTGTCAACACGTTGAACATTATCCTCCCAAGACTTGCTATAGATTAATATATCATCAAAAGATACTAACACAAATTTTCAAAGGAAGGGCTTGAAAATGGAATTCATCAACCCTTGGAATGTAGAAGGTGTATTCGTAAGGCCAAAAGGCATGGAAAAAATTCATAATGGCCTTCATGAGTTCGAAATGTTGTTTTTGGGATATCTGCTTCCTTCATTCTAATTTGATGATACCATTAATGAAGATGCAACTTTTTGAAGTAGATTGCTCCATGTAATTCATCTAACAATTCATCAATGAAAAGAATGAGAAACTTAACTTTAATAGTTATCTTTTTGAGCTCTCTATAATCTGGACACATACGCCATGAGCCCTCTTTCTTGAGTACCATTACCACAATTGCAGAGTAAGAACTTTGGCTAGGTCTAATAATGCCAGCCTCTAACATTTATTCAACCATACGCTCAATTTCACTCTTCTGGGAATAAGGGTATCTGTAAGGCCTGATGTTAGGAGGAACACTCCCAAGAATTAGGTGAATAACATGATCATGATTTCTAGTGGGTGGAAGACCTCTTGGAATATCTTCAAATACTTTGGAATTCTTATCAATGATCCCTTGGAGATGTAGGGGAATAGATGGTTTAGATGTTTGAACATCTAGTGAGAATAGTTGTACAATTACACCCTGATGCCCCTTTTTGAATAATTTTGTCACGCCATTAGAGATTATCACCTTACTGGGTTTCCCTGTGATACCCCTTAACTGGACTTCCTTTCCTTCCAATGAAAATTTCATGAAAAGTTATTGGAAATTAAAATCCATTGTTCCCAATGATTATAGCCATTGGAATCCTAGTACGACATCAACACCACCCATAGGTATACCAATAATTGGACTATTCATTACATATTCCCCCATAGTAATATTGATCTTATGGCATTTTCCTGAGCAATTGATAGTTCCTCCATTTGCAATCATTACTTGAAACTATGGTGCTGCATATATAAAGCAATTGAGAGCTTTGCCTAATTTATAGTGAATGAAATTATGAGTACTACCAAAATCAATTAGGACTATTACCTTTTTCTTTTTGATATATCCTTCGATCTTGAGGGTTTGAGAAGTACTAATTCCAGCCAATGCATTACACGATATCATGGRAGTCAACTCTTCAGAATAAATCTCTTCTACRTTTTCATCTTGAGATGGTTCTTGTTCTTCTTCCTCTTCACAATCTATGTAGAATTATTTCTTCTCACCACACTTATGTCCCTTATTGTACTTGTTGGAAGATTGGTTGTTGTCATTGATGTCAACCCTAGTCATTGGTTTTGGRCCGCAAGATTGATGAATGTTTTTGGACATGAAGGACAGTGCACATGCAGATACAACAYCCATGGATGGATAATATACATAATGTTGTTTCYGGTGGTAGGTGGAACRTCACGTGGATCCTCATGGTTGAGGATAAATGAATTTTTGAATATGACAAAGTGAATTGAAGAAGGAAGTACATGTCGGCCCTGAAGATAATTAAAGAAAATAATTACAAAATAAGAAAGTGTCAGGTCGGCTCTAATGTTAAAAGGAAGTGATATAAAGGGTATAAATACATATCATTATACATTAATTTTAAAACACACACATGTTTTTTAATGAACAAGAATATATAAGTCGAATTTCAGAGGAAATCTGAAGTAAAGAAGGCCGCATTTCAAGGGAGGATGAAGTCTTTTGGTGATGTGTTCTAAGGTATGTTATTTACAGGTCATCTTACCATTTTTGCTATAATTATTTTTGTAGAATGAGTCGGATGGTGAAATTGGTATGGTATTGAGAAGACATGTCTAGGTATCTTTGGTAAAAAATTTATCTCTTTATTCGCTATACTTTTGGAGATACACTATGTGGAAGATAGAGTTTTTGACTAGTCCTAAAGCTAGTCATAAACAAGTGTTCCAGGTAAAATAGTCATAACTTATTCATAAGGAATCCAAATGAAGTGAGACCAATTGCATTGGAAAGAGTACGGGCTGTAGTATCCTGTATGCGAATTTCAGAATTTGATGTTAAATATTGAGCACATGGCATTCTTTACAAGTTTGATCTCCTCAATAAACCAGAATTGAATAAGGTCTACCATTTTCTCTATAATTCCTTTTTGGGGAGGATTCAAGGGCTAAAAATTGGTGGAGTTTCAGAGAATACATTGAGTTATATTATCTATAAGATCAAAGTATTCTAATAAGTGAAGAATTGTAGAAATTGAATAAGTCTCATGAAGCATTATCATGTTCTATGTGATGGTTGGTTGATGGTGATGATTTAATGTAAAGTTTTATAGTATCTCATATATTCTTGGGTGGAATGAAGGGGCAAGGATGGAGAGGTCAACCCTCTCTTGATATTGGAGGATTGTATCTTCCTCTTGGAGGTTTATCCCTCCCTTTATATTTGGAAGTTGTAGCTACCTTTGGAAGTCATTACTTCCCTTGAACAATAACTATTGGTTATTTCTCATATATTGTGCATGGTGTATTATGGTGCATTGGTGTAACTCTTCTACTATTGTTCATTTTTCATTGGATATAATTGAATATAAAATCTGGTTGAAGTATAAGTTGATTTTTTTTTTAAAATTGTACTTGATACTGATTCATCCCCCTCTAAGTATTAACAATTGGTATTAGAGCAGGTTGCCTTCAGAACAGTTTAACCACTGGAAGGAGAATATTGAGCAGAGATGGATGACCATGAGCACATTTCAAATGGGATTCAAAGATTTTATGGAAGAAATTATGCATACTGGAGTGATAGAGTGAAAACTTACCTAACAGCTTTGGGAGTAGACATTTGGTACTCAGTTGTAAATGTCTATGTTATCCCAAATAATGCTCCAACCGATCCAAATGAGAAGAAGCTTATGAGTTGTATTTCAAAAGCCATACATGTTATTCTAGGAGCACTGGCACCAACCATTTCTAGAAAAGTGATGGGCTGCAACACTGCTAAAGAGGTATGGGACAAACTCAAGAGTATCTATGAAGGTGATCCAAAAGTTAAGCAGGTCAAGCTTCAACGACATAGAGCATAATTTGAAAATTTGAAGATGAGTGAAAAATAAGATATTGAAACCTATTTTATTATAGTTGATGAAGTTGTTAATGCTATCAAAGGATTAGGTGAAGAGCTCGATGAATCCTTGGTTGTAAAAAAAGTGTTGAGATCACTTCTCTTGAAGTATGATGCTCAGGTATCTTCCATTGAAGAAACTAGGGACTTGACCAAAATGACAATGGATGAATTACATGGGTCTCTTATAGCATATGAAATTAGAACAGGTATAGAAAGTGACCAACCAAACAATGAAGCATCCTTTAAAGCCATAAAGAAGACAAAAGACAAGGATAATGACCTTGATGAAGAAATAACAAATTTCGTAAGAAGGTTCCAGAAGGGAAGTGGAAGATACAAAGGTAAGTCTCCTCTAAAATGCTTTAACTGTGGTAGAATATGACATATTGTTGAAAACTTCTACTATAAAAAGAGAAGTCTCAACAATAAAAAGAGCTTCTACTCCAAGGATGATGACATCTCCTCGGATGAGAGTGATGAATAATATAATGATGGAGGAGAAGTCCTCTTCATAACCCAAGAAACCCAGGATGATGATCATAAGAGTTCTAAAGAAGAAGAAATCATTTTTGAAGAAGATTTAGATGAAGAAACAAACCTTGATTCTTTTTGGGGATACAAAGACAATGCAGAGACTGAACAAGAAGATGAAAATCTTGAAAAGTTGAAGCATGTTGAAACTGAAAATAACAATCTTAGAAACACAAACATAATACTAAAAGGTGAATTGAGTAGTTGTGAAGAAGAGAATTACAAGCTTGAAAAGACCATTGATATCTTGAAGGAACAATTAGAAGATTATGAAAAATTGAAAGCATAATTGGAGCACACAAAATGGGAGCTACTATTGTCAATAGAAAAGTTGAAGAAGTTCGAAAAAAAACTAAAAAATTAGATGAGATCCTTAGTAGTCAAAGATATCCAAACAACAAGACATGACTAGGATACAATGACAGTTTGAAGACAACAAAACAAGAGAAGGAAGATGAAAATGATGAAACCAACACTCTAGAACAAGTTGAACAAGATGATAAAAGACTAGAATTTAGAAGGAATGAGACATCAAGAAGATCCTCTCCCATCAGGTATGAAAGCAATCATTATGAAGGAAACTACAAAAGAATAGATAGTGAACCCAGATTGGCCACACCACAACGAATATCACTTACTCCCAGGTATCAAAATTTCTTTCTTGGACATTGTTATACTTGTGGAAATTTTGGACACAAGGCAATCGATTGTAGAATCAATGAAAGAAATAACTACACAAGCTACATGAATGGTACAAATAGTAGATATGGAAATGTTCGTAGACCTGTCAACATAAATTATAATCCATTTGACCCATTAATGGATCAAAATATTGTATGTTATAGTGCAATAATCTTGGTCACAAACCACGAGATTGCAGAGAGATGAAGAAAGATAATCATATGCCAAATGTCCCTATACCAACTACAACATGGAAAAGGAAAGAAATTCCACACAATGAAAACTGCCGAATAGCATTGGTTGCTAAAGAAAGCAAATAAGAAGATGAATGGTTCATAGACAGTGGGTGCTCATCTCATATGACCAGAGATCAAAGAAAATTTGCCAGCTTCAAGAAAAAGGGTGGAAATGTTGCGTTTGGAGATGACTCATCTACCAAAATACTTGGAAAAGGAATTGTAAAGATTGGAAGTGAAAATGTAAAATCAGGAAAAGTCCCATTGGTTGAAGATCTGAAGCATAATCTCCTCAGTGCCAACAAAATATGTGATCAAGGATACACTCTTATGTTTGACTCCCGAAAATGTAAAATCAGAGAAAATAACTCAGGAAGATTGGTTGCAACTGCAACAAGAAGACCAAACAACATATACATCCTAGACATGAAGAAGAGAGAGAAGACAAAATCCACACAAAAGGATTCCATGGAAGAAAAAGTCCCAAATACCAAAAATAAGGATGAAGTATTATTGAGTGCTACATGTTCAGGGGGAGCAACCCCAAGGAAGAAGGTCACCTTTTGCCATTGAACTCAGGGGGAGAAACCCCACCCTTTGCCATTGATGTCAAAGGGGGAGAGAAATTGGGATCATGGTGACAGGGGAAGCATGAATGTTGCCATCAATGACAAAGGGGGAGATTGTTGGAAGATTGGTTGTTGTCATTGATGTCAACCCTAGTCATTAGTTTTGGACCACAAGATTGATGAAGGTATTTGGACATGAAGGACAATGCACATGCAGATACAATACCCATGGATGGATAATATACATAATGCTATTTTCGGTGGTAGGTGGAACACCACGTGGATCCTCATGGTTTTGGAGAAATGAATTTTTGAAGATGACAAAGTGAATTGAAGAAGGAAGTACAGGTTGGCCCCGAAGATAATTAAAGAAAAGAATTACAAAATAAGAAAGTGTCAGGTCGGCCCTAATGTTAAAAGGAAGTGACATAAAGGGTATAAATACATATCATTATACATTCATTTTAAAACACATACAAATTTGTTAGTGAACAAGAAGATATAAGTCAAATTTCAGAGGAAATATGAAGTAAAGAAGGTCGAATTTCAAGGGAGTATGAAGTCTTTTGGTGATGTGTTCCAAGGTATGTTATTTACAGGTCATATTACCATTTTCACTATAATTTTTTTTCTAGAACGATTCAGATGGTGAAATTGGTATGGTATTGAGAAGACATGTCTAGGTACTTGTGGTAAAAATTTCAGCTCTTATTCGCTACACTTTTGGAGATACACTCTGTGGAAGATAGGGTTTTTGACTAGTTCTGAAGCTAGTCATAAACATGTGTTCCGGGTAAAATAGTCATAACTTATTCATAGAGAATCCAAGTGAAGTGAGATCAATTGCATTGGAAAGACTACGGGTTGTATTTTCTTGTGTACAAATTTCAGAATCCGATGTTAAATATTGAGCGCGAGGCATTCTGTACAAGTTCACTCTCATCAATAAACCAAAATTGAATAAGGTCTACCATTTTCTCTATAACTCCTTTTTGGGGAGGATTCAAGGAGTGAAAATCGGAGGAGTTTCAGAGAATACATTGAGTCATAATATCTACAGGATCAGAGTATTCTAAGAAGTGAAGAATTGCAAAATTTGAAGAAGTCTCAAGAAGCATTATCGGGTTTTATGTGATGGTTGGTCGATGGTGATGATTTAGTGTAAATTTTTATTATCTCTCATATATTCTTGGGTGGAAGGAAGGGGCAAGGATGGAGAGGTCAAACCTCTCTTGATATTGGAGGATTGTATCTTCCTCTTGGAGGTTTATCCCTCCCTTTATATTTGGAAGCTGTAACTACCTTTGGAAGTCATTACTTCCCTTGAACAATAACTATTGGTTATTTCTCATATATTGTGCATGGTGTATTGTGGTGTATTGGTGTAACTCTTCTATTATTGTTCATTGTTCATTGGATATAATTGAATATATAATCTTGTTGAAGTATAAGTTGATTTTTTTTTTTAAATTGTACTTGATACTAATTCACCCCCCTCTCAGTATCAACAGTACTTTCTGCCACAATTAAAGCATAAACCTTTGGCTTTTCTTTCCTCCAATTGTTGAGGTGTCAACCTTGTAGGTTGAGGTGTTTTAGAAGAAGGAACATTATTCTCTCGATAGATGTTAGGAGTGGTCCTTATAGTAGCCATAACCATTTTTTACTTTCAACATTTCTCGCTACCCTGAATGCATTCTCCAATGATTTGGGTTCCCAAAGGCGAACCTCATGTTAGATGTTATCCTTTAAAGTTCCTATGAATACATCAATCATGTGCTCATTTGGAATATCCGTTACCTTTATATTCAATCTTTGGAAGTTATCAATGTTCTCTGTAACTGAACCCTTTTGCTTGAGATTTATCAATTGGCTAAAGAAGGTATTGCTCCTTGTATCCTCATAGTGTTCTATCATTTCTTCCGTGAAAATTGTCCAAGTGACAAGTGATTTGTGAGAACAAAGCCATCGATAGCACATAAATTGATTGGGTTCTAAATATAAAGAAACAATTCGTACCTTTTGTGTGTGTGGCACATCATGTAGATCAAAGAACTGCTCCATCAGAAGTATCCATGTGATTGGATCCCCCTTTACGAAGACACACCCCACCGTACCCCCTTCGGTTTTGACCTCGGCATAACTCAAGCATCAAACTGGACTTCTCTTGGTTCGAAATCCAACTTTTGATCCCTTATGAACATTGTTATACTTTTTTTGTTTTTTCTTTATTTGAGTTATGCTTTGTTTTTGTTTTTTTGACAAGAAGCCCTTTTGTTTTTTAAGAGTTTAATCTTTATACAATGGATTGGACTGAATGAGAATCTATAGTCCATAAAGAATGGAGTTCATGTTCATAATGATAATGCAAACTTTTCTACATGTTTGAAATGATGGTAATGCATACCCTTTCACATACTTGAAATGATAATATAATTAAAATTTAAATGTATAAACAAGTTTTTTTGATGCCACTTCTTTAAGCTGATGATGGTTTCTATCCATTTTGTCATGGTATATATGGTTTTATTTTATTCTAAGGTTTAGGTAATTAGAATCTATACGGGTTTCTTTTACTATCTTGAAGAGACATTTTCCTCAAATATAAAATATATCTTGCATTGCCAATATTGTCATCAAAGTTTCTAATTACAAACAATATCATTAGTGGCTTATTATATATCTATAATCTTGCTACTTTATTTATATAGTTAAGGTTTGAAGTTTTTAATTTGCTTTTGTTGTGCTAAAAGTTGTATTTGAAATTCTAGTACCTTTATATGTTTTCTAATCTGCACTTTGTGATTCTTGTAAGAAGAAGCAACGAGTGGGTTGAGTGTTTGAAATCTAGGAAAGCATGAAATACTTGGTAATTTATACTTGAAGCTTCCAGTTGGAATGACCTGTTGTAAGTTTTTTTAGTGGTGAAAAATACTAAAGTCATTTCCATAATTAAAAGCTAATATTGCTATTACATTTCAGGAAGAAAGATTACGGAAACTTCAATTGCGGTTGCAAGTTCCATTTGATGGGAGCCGCTTGGACCATCAAGTAAGTATACGGCTTTTCTTTTCGCTAAATGTAAAAGATGGTTCAATTAGTAATTATACACTTTACATTCTCTTTTGTTTTTATTTGGAATGAAAGTATTCACAATTGTTTTCTTGATGATGTTATTTATGTCCTACATTTTAAATCAATGCCAAGGGTAATTATTGATGTATTGCTGATGAAATTCTACCAATTTGATATTCACTAGAGGTGGAGTAATTCTACCGATTTGATATTCACTAGAGGTGGAGTAGGGTGAGAAAAGTTGAACGGATCTTCCAGCTGAATAAAAATGACATATCAAAATTTGTTCTTGAGCATCCAAGAATAGTATTCTCAATGAACCTTAGATGATGTAGAATGGAAGAAGAGCTTATACAACTGGTTACAACTTAGAATTTGCCACTTAACTGTACTCATGCCTTGATCATAGGGGTGATGTCAAATTCTGGACATGATACAAAATAGTAAATACAAAAAAACATACATTAATATTAATATTTATAGTGAGGAGTGCTTATGAATATGTACTCATCATTTCCTCTCCACATAAGAAGAAAGTGTTTTCAATTTCTGTTTTAGATGGGAAAATTATTTCTCATATGTCGACTAAGAAATCTATTGAGCATGAGATGGTCGCGTCCCTTTTTAGACAACCAAATATGTTGTTATATGCTTACTTCGAGTGGTTCTAGTTTGGGTGTCGAATAGTATATCCTCTAACAGTGGGGATTGAAGTATGGAATGTCACGTTGTAGATGAAGCACTAGTACCTCTTCTGCCAAGTTAAAAGTCTTAGAGTTCTATATTGGCGATGTGAAGCAACATTATGAATGCCAAGGTTTGTTAGTACATCAAAGTGAAATCATTAGGGCCCACAACTTACAAAATAGTGTAAGGTTTATATCAAATAGGTTTGAGCTTGTGGTGTTCCTATTTTAGAGCATTGTCTTGTCAAGATGTAGCCCAAATTTATCTCCTTTTGGAAATGATACGGAATTGGATACGTTTGTAGGAGGGTGGTATCCTATCTGAGTGTTTCCTACAAGATTATGACTGAGGCAATTCCTCTATGGGTGCATGATGTTGCCAGGAAGATTGCTAAGAGGAAAAAAACAGGGGCTATGCAAGGGCATTTAATTTTGTATACAATGATCTCTACATGGGAGTTGATGGAGTGGGCCAGGGATATTGATCAACAAGATCTCTTCTTAAAGATCGACTTTGACAAAGCATATGATCACATTGACTAGTCCTTCATCATTGAGATGTTGACGTGTCTGGGATTTGGTCCAAGGTGTGTGGGGATGGTGAACACTCATTTTTCCTATTCCTCGGTCTTTGTTTCATTTAATAACTCTTTGTCTCTATGTATTATGCTTCATCACTCTATTAGGCAAGGGTGCCCCTTGGTGCAATGATATGACCCCAAGGGGGCCATATATGGGGTTAAATGTATACGTAATGGGGTAATTGTATATGTAATAGGGGTTGGTCTAATAAAGGGCCCACATGTGCATGAGTAAGAATAGGTATATATAGAGATCAATGTAGTCATTATTGAGATATGAACATTTGATTTGGATATGTGAATGTATTGGGATATCTAGAGTAGGCTTTGTTCTTTAAGGAGTTATTGTGTAACTCATCTATTATCACTTTTGGAGTTCTTCTCCACACTCACATATTGTGTACACTGTGTGTACCATGGTTTATCCTTTTAATTTAAGGGTTTGGTACATAATTGTAATAAACATAAATACATAATATAAATATAAATAAGTATTTAATAATGAAAAGACACATTATAATGAAGAGACACCTTAATGAAAGGACATGTCTTTTGATTAAGGTGTCTCTTCATTATAATGTGTCTTTTCATTATTAATTAATTATTTATATTTATATTATGTATTTATCTTTATTAGTGGTTCGCTACATTAACATTTGGTATGATATGTACTAAACGCTTAAGATATCATAAGAAAGAGTACATACAATGTATACAAGTTGTGAGTGTGGAGCACAACTCCAAAAGAGATAATAGAGATGAGTTATGCAATAACTCCTTTAAATAATCGGAGAAGCTCCTCCAATTATCCCAATACATTCATCATACATCAAAATCACATGTTAATATCTCAATAATGACTACATTGATCTCTATATATACCTATACTCACTCATGCACATGTGGGCCCTTTATTCATAGTACCCCCCTTCAAAAATCTAAGCTTTGCAATTAAGGGATTTACATGTGATAAAACCAAGTAATACGATTTCCTTATATTCTTTCTTTCTTGTTTCCACTGATGATGATCCAACCATCCAAATTCAATTATTTTCGGTCTTAATCCTTGATAGCCAAGTCATTGAACACGTCCAACCCCCCGTGTCACGTATCCTACGTGTTGGACACGACACACTGAGGGTATGTGTTTAGCACATGTCCTGTTCATAGGACACGTGCCCTCAATGTGTCCTGAAAATAGGAAACATGTCCTGCATAGAGAAGGAACCGAACTCATGTTTTCTCATGCAAGCTAGAGTAGTGAGGTGTTTCAATGTGTAGTTGAGGGTTATTTTCCCTTACTAATGCTATTTAAAGAGGTCCCCACCCCATCCATTTCAACCACCCTAGTAATTAATGGTAATATTAAATTCTTAAAGTAAAAGGATGAACATTTATTCATCCTTTTACTTAAATTTTTAACATTACCATTAATTGTTTCAGGATGTTTGAGAATGGTTCCAACCTCATTGGACTTCATATGGAGAAAGTAGAATTTTAGGTCTTGTTGACCACCTATTTCGACTAGGGGTCAGCTCCATGTACCATGAAGCTGTGTACCTTGGGGTACAACTTTTTTTGAAGACTTTTGTCCCAACAAGGCAAATTTTGCCTCCGACACACTTTTCTATGTACTTGGAATGTTTGCTCCCCTACATGGGATAATAATGTAATATGTTAGCATGGATCATATTTTATTTAGTTGCCTAGGACTTTATCATTAGGGAAGTCCTTTCGTCGAGTGTTTTTTTTCCTTGGTAATTAATCTTGCTTAACTACAATTTTAATTATCCTTGAGTTTTTAACTCACATAAAATCCTCCAAAGTGGTGAAAGGTGTTCTAATGATCGAGCCTGATGGTCAACTAAGGTTTGAAAGTGTTGTAAATGACCATGCTAGACATATTCTAGAGTCTTGCGGAATTTCGTTAAGTTTTGATAGGATTTTTTAAATAATTAAAATTCCCGCAAACTGAGAATTTTTAATTATTTTTGATATAAAATGTAAAAAATGGTCCTTGGGGATTTTGTATAGGGGTATGAGTACTCAATAAAAAAATTTAAGACCCCCTACACCCTTGGACCAAGTCTCAACTTATTTGGACAAGTTTTGCTAGGTCATTGTCCATGAGGAGTCCAAGTCAGTAAAAAATCAACAAATAATTGGCTAAATTAGAATAGCCAAATTTTGTAAAAGTGACTAAAGTCATGGGAGAGAGTGGGAAAAGGATTCCTAATATATTTCCTAAGTTGAGAAAATTATTTTCCACTTAGAAAGACCCCCTTTGCTAAGCCATCAACCCACATTGACCATCTCCTTAGAATAGGGGCACCCCCCTTGCTCATAAACTCATGGAAAATAAAAAATATAGCAAGAGGGCACCCAAAACTTTGGTGGTACCCCCCTTTGACCCTAACATCACTTTTGATTAGTGGGAAAGGTGGTTTCCCCCTTCCCCACTCACCCCTCAACCCTCACCCACCTCACTAACCCTAAAAGTGTGCCCCCCTTGAAGAGACACTCCCCCCTTGGATGTGTGACACTTGGAGCTCATCTAAGTGGGGTATCTCCTTTTCCTAATCTATAAAAGAAAGCCTCTCCTCCTCATTTCTTCATCTATTCTCATAGCAAGTCTATTATGCCAAAATTTCTCCCTTCTTTTCCCTCTCTCTCTCATGCTCTCTCAGTGTAAATCTTGCTACAAGTAATTGTAGCAACATTTTGTTGATGAAAAAGGAAGCTTTGGAGGATATATGGTGTGCATTGGGAATCTTCTTGGTGCTTTAATGGTGTTCTTGTGAAGTGATACAACTACATTTCAATTCTTGCATTTTTGCTTTCACTAGTTTTACTTGGAGACTCAAGCAAAGTATTTTTCTTGGGTATAATTAGTAGTAGTATTGCTATTGATTTTGTGGTAGTCTCTTTTAAAGTTTGGAAAGTATTTTGCAACCTTTTTGGATACTCTCACTTCCTTGTTTTCTTGTGTAGAAAAGGAATACTTGTTTGTAGATCACTAGAGGATTGGAGGAGTGATTTTCAGAGTGAGAAACTCACTCATTCAATCATCCAAAGTTTCCATTGTTTGTCTATTGTTATTTCCATCATTTTCTCTCACTTATAAGCATTGTTATGATCTAGAATAGACTCTAAAAGTTTCACTTTCATATTCATATTTTTTACTTTTAAATTTATGTTTCAGTGTCCTAACGTAAGTTAACAAGTTCTTGGTGTTGTGTAACATTTTCTAGCAAACATAGTTTGCTGATTTTTGCACGTTATCACCAAGATAAGGGGAGATGCTACTTGTTTTGGGCCCCCAAATCACTTGAAAAGCATCCTAAAGTTGGGAGATCAAATCCTCTTCCATCTCTTTTTCTAAAAGCATTGTAAGCAACCAAAGAGAGTCTCTTGGATTTGCCTTCTCTCAAGTTTATATAAAAATCTGATATTGTAATAATTAGAAAATATCGCTCACACCTTGCAAATAGATTGGCCTAAGCCATCCTTGCAAAATCGTGAAGGTTAGAATTAGATTTATTTTCTTGCATTTCCTTTTACATCCACCTTTTCCAAAACGGTAGGCTAGTCCTCCACTTATGCCATATTTGTGGGGTTGAAATTTCATTTCCAAGTCTTTAAATGTTTTTATCATACCCACCTTGGCCAAAACGATAGGCTGGTCCTCCACTTGTGCCATTGGGTGGGGTTGCTCTTTAAATTTTCTAAGCAAGTTTAAATTATTTGAATTATTTATTTTTTCCCCACCTTGCAAAGAGATTGGCATAAGCCATCCTTGAAATAACAAAAGGCTTGTATACTTTTAAATTATTGCAAAGTAATCTTATTTGTGCTCCAAACTCTGCCCCGTATTCCCTCCCCTTGCCACTTCGGTGGATCTTAGGTAACTAAGAAAGGGAAAAGTATTGGAGTTAGTTTAATTAGGCATCCAATTGTTATTGTTTCCACCATAAAAAAGGGTGACTTGGGAGGCTACAGGGAGTTGAAGTTGGGGACGGTTTTGTGGCACCACGTGTCCTCCTTGCTTGAGAGCCCATGCACTTTGGATTTGACCTGCAAAGCTAGGGAAGGACCTTGTTTGTCCTTCTTATTGAGCACCCAACACTTCCTTTTGGTTGAGGGGATAACAATTTTGGGGAAATCACATAGATTAGGCTTGTGTCTCACACTCTAACCCCCCTAATCAAAGAGAGACTTAAAATTTATTAAAATTTACCAACACAACTTTCACAACATTGCAATCTCAAGTTTACACTTAAAGCAATCTTAAAGTTGTGCAATTTACTTTTCAAGAAATTCACTTTCGAAGCAACTTTACTTTTTCAAGCAACGTTTTTCATTGTGGATATTTTCATGTATTAATGATTCTTTATTTGTTGTAAGCATTCTTGTTCATTTTGAAATAATCGTCTAAATCTAATAGTCATTTCATTATCTAATTCATTGTGTAGATATTTCATGTTTTATTTTGTATTGTAGATATATACTTAATCGCTCATCTCAAGAAGCAAACTTTGGGTATATTTTAGGCACTGATCTATTTCGTTGATTTATATAAGAAAGGTTTGCTTGTCATTGAAAAAATTGCATTTGCATTGTTTACTTCTCATTGGGTTGGGTTTCCCTAATAAAAACCAAATTAACTCCTAGATCACTAATTAAAACTTAACATAATTAAATAGGGTCTACTCCCCTTGGCTTCCCTAGGAGTGAGCCTAGACGAAAGAGGTCTAGGTCGAGGTGACAATGGGTCTAGACTTAGGCTTGTGCCTCTAAGGACACACCAAGTGGGTTGGAGACTTCTCCACGTTAGTAGATGTGTATAAGGACGACATCATCTTTGGCTCTGTTGCCAGGGACAAGTCTCTTATCCTTGGTTAATCGACATAATCTAATTTATTCTTTAAAAACTAAGTAATTAAATTTGCCCCTAATTTATTTTTTTTAACTTGAGTTGTGTTATTCAACATTCCTTGCTTTCCAAGTGGTGACTCCATTTGATAATTCATTGAGGTATCCTACTAGGATCAACCCGCAAGGGTTGGTGGATTGTCTTCCTGAACCTGAAAGGGTGTATAGGAGGAGAATAAACATACTAGCTCCTCGTAGGCTTACTGAAAGTCTTGGAGAACAAGCAATCTCTGATATCCACCTCTTGTTTGTAACAAATAATCCTAAAACAACCATGGGTGATCCTTTGAGCCCATGTATTTTTTCTAATATTCAAGGTTATCCTCATCCTGTTCTTGACAAAGCTATTGAGAAATTTCCCGCTTTCTAGGGAAACAATGCTATTAGTGCAAGATCTCACGTCGCGAATTTCAACATGTGCACCCTAAAGTGGTGTAGTGGTCACAATTATGAAGATGTCAAGATGACACTTTTTGTGTATTATTTGGAGGGGGAAGCATTAGAGTGGTTCATGGAACAAGATGATGACAAATTTAGCACCGTGGCAGATATTATAAAAGACTTCAATGAAAGATGGGGTGATCAAAAGGAAGATCGTCATTTGTTGGCTGCCCTTAGCTCTAGTCAAAAGAAAGAAAATGAAACTATGGAAGAGTTTAACAAAAGATTTAATGTCTTAGTTAAAATCCTCCCTACAACTATTAAGCCTCCCGATGCATCTATTCTAATTCATTATATGGAAGCCTTTGAGGGATAAATCAGATATCAACTAAGGGATAAGGAGCTAACAACTCTAAGGGATGCACACAAATTTTCTATCAGAACAGATAAGAATATGCAAGATGCTAGGAAGTTGAATATTCCTAGTTTCTCAAGGGGAACTTCTTCCAAAACTATTGAGGAGAAGAAGAAGAAAGTTGAACATCAAGAGTCTTCTAATGATGACATTAAGGATCTCACTCAAATAATCAAGCAAATGGAAATTAACCATGCTAATCAAATGAGTGCCATGCAAAATAGGTTGATAGCCATGGAGAGGGCTCAATATAGTAGACCCCATCATAAGCCCAATGATAAGTGGCCCAAAAGACCTTCTCCTCAAGATCAAAGGCCACCAAATCCATTCGAGTCCACTAACTTGGTTGATCACCAAGCTATTCCTTATCGTAGACCTTGTGGGCAATTCCACGAGGAATCAACTTGTCAAGTTTTCCTTCAAATTTGTAGTGAAGCGAGACCTTATAGATCAGAAAATGAAAAAGTAAATATGTTTGGTCATGAGCTTAATGTTGTCATGAATGAATGGATTGATTTGATGGAGTATAGTAAAAATGTAAATTGCATGAATAATGTGGTAGATAGAGCAACAAAAAAGTTTGGTCCAAAGCCTACTCCACAACAAGTTTCGGAAATGGATAGATTTAGAGGGATTACTTCCCAAAGGAATGGAAACAATAATCAAGATAGGCCTCAAGCAAGTATTCCTAGAATGCCCCCTCCCCCTCTTAAAGAAATGGTTCATACAAGTTCATAATTAAATATTGACTTAGGAGGATGGCTGAATAATGCAAAAATGTTTGTACCTGTGGAAGAAATAATGAAGATTCCATCCTAGAGGGAGAAATTACTCAAAGCAGTAGAAGATCCTCCTCAGAATAGTCTACTATGCTCAAATCTCTCTCTCTCTCTCTCTCTCTCTCTCTCTCTCTCTCTCTCTCTCCCGCATTTCTTCTATTTTTGTTGCAAGTAATTGCATGCAAATTTTTTATGAATAAATGAAGCTTTGGAGGAATACCATCTTGGCATTGTGAGTCTTCTTGGTGCTATGCTATTTTTATTGAGGTGATATTGTAATGTTTTTGTGTTTTAGTTTGTTACTTGCCTAGATTAAGAGATCCATAGCAGAGTATTTTGCTTGGTAGAATAAGTAGAAGTATTTCTATTTGTTTTAGTGAAGTAGTTTTAATAGAACCTGTAAAGTATTTTACTTGTTTATTAGATCTACTCATCTCTTGATTGGTTTTTTAGCAAGCTTGGCACCATTTGTAGGTCACCAAGGTGCTCAAACAAATAGATTTCAGATCTGTAAATTTACTTGTTTGGCCAACATTAGCCTCCAAAATTTTCTGTTCTTTCTTTCCATCTTTCTCTATTGATTTGAGGCATTTTCTGTTATGATTTTAGCATAAAATATATCTTTTACTGTTCATATTTTTACATATAAATTTATGTTTTGTACTAACAAAAATTTCTAAAATATTTTCAAGTATTTTGCAGCATTTCCCACAAGCATTAGCTTGCTATTTTTGTTGTAGGTTCTCGTCAGAATAAGGGGAGGTGTTGCCCAATTTGGGCCTCAAAACAACCCAAAAGAGCCTCCCAAGTTGGGGTTTCAAAACTCTCTTCTTCTCTCATATTTTCCAAGCATTGTAAGCATCCCAAGAGAGTCTCTTGGGCTTGCCTTCTTCTCTAAAAGTGATTTTCTGTTTTGTAAATAAGTTAATTGCCTACACCTTGCAAAGTGATTTGGCCTTGACAATCCATGCAATATCATAAGGCTAGGATAGTTTATTTTTTTGTTTTATGCATCTTTTCTTTTGCCCCACTTGTCCTTAAGACAAGGTTGTGTAGCTAGGTTTTGTTATCTCTTTACTTTCAAGTCATTTTATTTTGCTTTGATTTATTTTGCCTACACCTTGCAAAGTGATTTGGCCTAGTCAATCCATGCAATATCATAAGATTTGTATAACTTGTATAGTTTGTATAACTTGTATAATTTGTTAATAACTTGTGTAACTTTTAATTTGAGAAAGTAATCATATCTAGTTTAACTAGGCATCCAAACAGATACAAATTTCACCATAAAAAATGGTGACTTGTGGAAGCTACAGGGGGTGGAAGTCGGGGACAGCTTCATGACACTCAGTGTCCTTCTTGCTCGAGCACCCAAGAATTCCAGATTGTCATGTGGAGCTAGGGAAGGACCTTGATTGTCCTTCTTCTTGAGCACCCAACAGTCCTTTTGTTCAAAGCAGTAAGAGTTTAGGGGTAGACACATAGTCTAGACTTGCATCTTCAAACCTTAATCCCCCTAACTAAAAAGAGACTTTAAAATTCTTCTAAAATCAATGTACTACACCTTCACAACTTTACTTTTTAGTTGCAAAATCTTCACCTAAAGTTGTGTAAGTTATTTTTCTAAGTTGGGCGCATTTACTTTCAAGTTTTTTACTTCCTAAGTCGCACATCTCGCTTTTGGTTAAATTACTTTCCAAGTTTATCTTTCATTGTGGATATCTCATGCTCAATTGTATATTGGATCTAAGTATTCTTTAATTGTTTTGTATAAATGTGTAATTATCTAACTTATTTAGTTTCATTGTATATTGGTTTATGATATATTTCATTTGTAGATTAATTCATAATTGTCCAAAGTGTAAATTATATTCTTCATTCATTGTAATTAGTTCATAATATTATTTTGTATCTTTGTATATTTGTTGTATAATCTTCTTGACTCCATTTACCCAATCCTTAGGCACTAGTCTTAGTTGTGCTTGTAGGTAAAGGTTTGCTTGTCGTTATAGCATTGCATTGCATTGTTGTTTGTCATATAGGTTAGGTCTCCCTAACTTAAAGATTAAAATTAACTCCTAGATCACATTAATCAAATTACATAGTAAGTAGGGTCTACCCCCCTTAGCTTCCTTAGGAGTGAGCCTAGACAAAAGAAGTCCAAGTCGAGGTGATAGTTGGTTTGGAATTGGGCATTGTGCCTCCAAGGACACACCAAGTGGGTTGGAGACTTCTCCACGCTTGTAGGTGTGTATAAGGACGACAACATGATGAAGTGGTGCCTCCTGAGGGAGTTTTGATTTCTTCTACTCTGTTCCTCCATTTCCTTGCTCTTGCTTGCTTATGAAAAAAGGAGGTATTTTTATCCCCATCCTTAAGCCAAAGACTTCTAGATTTTAGCCTCCACATTGGTTCTTCTGCATTCAAAGACTTTAAATAAGATTGATAGATAGATTTCTCCTGTTGTAGAAGATCGATTTGAACCTCCTGATTGTCTATTTTAAGTTGTAGCTCCTCAATCTTTTTATGATATTCGTTCAAATCACTATTCATTGAGTGTGCTGATGTTTTAACCCATTGTTTGATTTCTTCCTTCGTCTGCTTTATTTTTTTCTCCCATATATAAACAGGTTGATACATTGGCTCCATGTTCTAGTAATTAAAGGGAAAAAATATTCTCTTTCCAACCACAAAGGATTGAATCTAAATGGAATGGGGCACATATTTGTTAAATTTGGCAGCATCGACAGTCATTCTCCAATGAGAGGCCATATGGTCCACCCTGAGGCTAGGTAGGGAGATTTGGAGAATCAACCGGTCTTGTGAGGTATTGGAAAAATCCAAGGGGAACATACAACCTTTGTGAGTCAAACCAAAAGTCAGGACGAACAAGATACTATGTAAGTCTAATGCAAAAGTCAGGGGAACGTACAACCTATGTGAGCACAAACAGTCTAGTGAAAAAGTCAAGGGGAACGTACAACCTCTGTGAGAATAGATAGACTAGTGCAAAAGTCAGGGGGGAACGTAGAACCTTTGTGAGCCTAGTCAAGCCTTTTGAGCAATGAGCAAAAGTCAAGGCATCTAGCAAAAGTTAGGTTGAACGTAAAATTCCTATGAGCCCAAAACAACCGATTAACCTAATATTGTAAATGATGTAAATGCATTGATCTATTGCGTTGGCACATGTAACATTATCCACCATGAAGAGAAATTTGAATTTCCATGTAAAGAGTCGAGTTGTAAAAGTCAAATTTGCATGTCTAGGTCAAAGCCAAAGTTGTCAAGTTTGTTGCATGTTGCATGTTGCTATAATTCACTTTTTTTTTGATTCAAGAGATTTCTCTGATTATTCTTGTTCCTCCTTGACTTCCACTGGCACGTTCAGGTTCGGTAGAATTCCCACTTCTTCTTTCTCTCCTTCTACTGGCCCTGCAACTGAGTTTGAATTACCAGGATCCTCATTATTTTGTGCTGTCTATTCTTGAAGAGAAATAAGTTGGTGACACAAGAAATCTAGTTCATCCTGAAATTGACCGATGAGAACACATTGCTGACTAGGAGTATCAAGTGTAAATATTGTTGTAGAACTAAGGGAATTAACTTTGAGAGTCAATATTTTCCTTTCCTCATTGCTAGCCTCCAATTCCTCATCCTTATTGTCTATCCACTGCATGTTGTCCATACTTTCTTCCTTGTCCAGAATAATTCATAGAGAACGAACTTGGGTACTAAGAATTGGGTATTCCAGAAGCTTGAGAAGCCTCTCTGAAGATTCTACAGAGTTTATGCCAGATCCCGACTTTCCTTCTTTAGGGGCACACACCAAATTAAAGCCACCAATTACATAATCCAAATTTATTGAAAATTCCCAGGTTTTCTCAACTGGCCTGGACTTATCAAAGGACAAGTGCCCCAAACGCTTCCAACACAGACTCTAGATCCAAATTTTAGAAAGGTCATGGAAAACGTTATTCCCAATTGCATTTATAATTACGCTTCCAACACATACTTGATTACCCATACCTGAGATAACCTTCACACGCTGACCATGCATCTCCCAGGTACTGCTAACGAAATCCTCCTTAATTTGGCTGAAGAGACGTACTTTGCCTTCCTCACCACCTTCCACTATGATGAACATACCTCTCCCCTGCGCTAGAGCCATCATAACCAGTGTATTCACAGGATTCCCCCGTACAAGCTCCATCCTATGAATGATCTCACCCCGCATTGACTGATATCATTTCAGATTTGGAATGACTGTTCCTAGGATTCTGAAGGAGTTAGACGATAAAAAAACTGTGCCCGTCCCTTCCACACGTCGAGGAGGAAATACCACATTCCTGAACCAACTTTGACACTTGGTCATTTCAAATTTTATGGAGGGGGAACCACCAACACCATGCCATTCACCCCCATATGACCTAGAGCTATCCCAACAACTTTGTTTTCTAAGGAATCTGAAAATGTTATGGTGATGGAGGATGTGAAAAAAATGTGCTTGAAGTCGTTGCAAAGATTTTGTAATGCGATCCACAAGATTATCTATACTTGTTTCTTTTAGTTAGGAGGCCTTGATAAAATAACAAATTGTGTTTTTAGAATCGCCAACTATATTAATCTCAATGAATTTTCTTTTCTTTGCCAATTGTATGCCCATATACATAGTGTATGCTTCTGCTTTTTTATTGGTAGTGGAACCTAGATTCCAAGAATACTCCATTAATTTATTTCCTCTAGGGTCAAAGAGCACCCCTCCCGCACTTGCCTCCCCGGGGTTGCCTTTAGAAGCTCCATCGAAACATAAGGTATACTTGGATTGAGAAGAGAGCCAATCTTGTAAATCTAAAGAGGGAGAATGAAGATGTTAGTCTGATATGAGATTAGGTTTGTCCCTTATTGAGCATAACACATTAATCCTAGCCATCCATATTTCTTTGTCCTGGCTTAGCATCTGTGGTACCACCATTTTTATTCTTTTGGAATTTAAGAATTGTGTTAACTGACCCTGTGCATGAGAAGCTATGACTCTAGGATTCATGTTTTGATCTTTTAAAATACTTCTATTTCTGGCTAACCAGATTTGCCAACAAACAAATTTAGGTGTTGCCTTCCATACTATTTGAAAAAGTATTTTTCCAGAGAAAGATCCCCGATAGTGATTTCCCCATTTTCTAATAAGAGTTTTGCATGAGGACGACCATTGGATTTTAGACCATAATTCTGCAAATACTGATTTCCAAACTTGCTTTGCAAAATTACATTCCAGAAATAAATGATGGGATGTTTCTTCACTCTTTTTACATAGGGTGGAGTGAAATGGGCCTTTGATTCCTCTTTTAGCCAAGTTTTCTCCTGTAAGTATCTTGCCACGAGAAAGAGTCCAACAAAATGTATTCACTTTATGTAATCCATCATTTCTCCATATGTTTTTCCATGTTGGTTACTTTGCTGGGAGGACAATTTACATTAAAAGAGCCTTGTAGCCTTCTTTTACCGCGTACCCAAAAGCACCCCAACCATGAGAATCAAGCTTCTGCAAGTGCACTAGAGCAACACCTTTGAGGGCGACGAGAAGTAGATCTGCTTGAGATTGAATATGAGGAGGAATAAAGCCCAGATTCCAATCCTACCAAACACCATCAGTATGCCAAACATAAATATCAAATAGAGAATTTTTATTTTGAGATATCATCCATTGTCTAATATCACTGAGAGAGACATTTTGGTGGAGAGGGAGAGAACCAATAATCCCATCCTTCCAAAGATTAATTTGCTTTCCATTTCCTGGTACCCAATGAAAAGAAGACTGAATAAGAGGAAATGAAGTTTTGAAGAGCTTCCAAATCAGAGAACCCTCTGAATGGGATGGGGAGGAATATAGACATCTCTTTCTTTTTCCATCCATATACTTCCTTATCAACACTTTTTTCCACCATTCATTTTTCCCTAGTACCAACCTCCAAAGAATTTTCGCACCCAAAGCAAGATTCCCAATTTCAGGATCTCGAACTCCTAGACCTCCATGATCTTTTGGAGCTCTTACCAAGTTCCAATTTGCTAAAAAATGGGCAGAGATGACAAAACGGATTTAACTAGCACCAGAAGCCCTGCTGGATTCAACCAAAAAGCATCCCATCCTTCCATTTTGTCTTTTATTTTCTGTAAAAGTATTTTCTAGGTATCTCCTGGGAGAGCTTTGAGGCAAATTGGCATTCTAAGGTATTTAAAGGTTTTCCACTCAACTAAAATAGGAAGCTGCAGGATTTGAGAAATACCTTGGATGACTGGGGATTTTATGTTCCAAGCATACATTTTACTTTTATTATGGTTAATTACGCCTCTTGAAACTTGGATGAATTGATCCATAATTAATTTGAATCTTTGAGAAATAATCATGGATGCTCCTCCCAGAAACAGAGTGTCATCTGCAAATTGTGAATGATTGACTCTCATGACTCCTCTAGCTATACAGAGCCCAGGGATACCTTCTATGGTTAGTTCCCATTCTAGTTTCTTGTTAAGATCCTCAGACACGAGGACGACCAAAAAAGGGGAGAGAGGGCATCCCTGTATAATCCCATGAGATGCTTTAAAAAAAGAAGCATGCCTACCATTCACCAAGGGTGATATCTAAGGATTCGAAATAGAGGCTTCTATCCAAGATACAAACATTTTATTGAAGCCAATTTTTTCCAGAACTACCTTAAAAAAACTATGCTTGACTCTATTAAATGCATTTTCCATGTCCATGTTTACAACCATGCCTTTTCCCCCTCGGCTAACAATAGAATGGATGGCCTCTTGCACCAAAATAATGTTATCCCATATTTGTCTATTAGCCACAAATCCTCCTTGGTTTGGAAGGATTAAAGAATTCAAATAGGGTTTCAACCAATTTGCTATAATTTTGGCCATGATTTTGTATGACACATTGCATAACGAAATTGGACGGGATATTTCAAATGTAGAGGCCCACTTTTGTTTTGGGATTAGGGAAAGGAAGGCAGAGTTGGTAGCGCCCCCCATTATATGGGATTTCTGCACATATTGGATCATCCTGATTAAGTCAAATTTTATAACTTGCCAACATCTTTTGTAAAAATGAATGGTGAACCCATTTGGCCCGGGCCGAGGGATTTATATGAGTTGAATTATTGAATAACTGAAAATATTTCTTCCTCTGTTACTAATTTGTTCAAATCTTGATTGTCCTCTTCTGATATTTTTATTGGTATCTGGGAAATGAACTGTTTACATAAACCTGAATCCAAGTTGCTATCCTCTGCATATAGCTCGCTGAAATGAGACGAGGCCATAATTTTTATTTCCTCAAAGGATGTGTTGACCACCTATTTCAACTAGGGGTCAATTCCATGTACCATGATGCTATGTACCTTGGGGCACACCATTTTTTTTGAAGATTTTTGGCTTTACAAGCAAAATTTTCCCTCATCACGCCTTTTTGTAATCGGAAGGTCCACTCCTTGCACGGGATAATAATGTAATGGGTCAACATGAGTCATATTTTAGGTTAGTTTCCTAAGAATATATCATGATGGAAGTCCTTTCATCGAGTGTTTTTTATCTTCGGGTAGTTAATATGGCCTAACAAGTGGTGAAAGACGTTCTAATGATTGAGCCCAATGGGTGACTAGGGTCTAGGAATATTGTAAATGATCATGCTATAGATCTTCTAGAGTCTTGCGGAATTCCGTTGAGTTTTAATTGTTTTTTTTTGTTTTTAATTTATTAAATTACCCATTTAATGGTAATTTTAATTAAATTTGATGTAAAAGTGTAAAAATTTGGTCCTAGGGGATTTTGATAGGGGTGTGAGTACTAAAAAAAATTTGCAATATACCCCTTACACACTTGGACCAAGTTTCAACTCATTTGGACAATTTTTGCTAGGTCATTGTCCATGAGGAGTCCAGGTCAGTCTAGAGTCAACAATTAATTGCTTTAATTTGGCCAAGTAAAAATGCCAAAAATTGTAAAAAGGGAAATAGGACACGAGAGAGAGTGGGAAAGGTTTCCTAACCTTTTTCCTAAGTTGGAAAAGTAATTTTCCCCTTAAATCCCCCCCTTTTGCTTAACCAACAACTTAAAGTGGTGTTCCCTAGTAAAAGTGCACCCCCCTTGCTAATTGGCACATGAGAAACAAACAACTTAAGTAAAAAAAGTGCCAAAACCCTAATTGCGCCCTTCCTCTAGTCTAACCTCATGTTTGACAAGTCAAAATGTGTTTTCCCCCTTTACACCTCACCCCTCAAACCTTAACTCACTACCCAAACCCTAAAAGTACCTCTTTTTTGACTTTGTCTTTCTTTTTGGATGTGTGACACTTGGAGCTCATCCAAGAGGGGTCTCTCTTATACCCCGAGTATAAAAGAATACCTACCCCTTCCTCATTTCATAATCTATTCTCAGAGCAAGTCTACTGTGCCCAATTCTCTCTCTCTCTCTCTCCCATTTCTTATATTTTTGCTACAAGTAATTGCATGAAATTTTTTTATGAATAAAGGAAGCTTTGGAGGAATACCATCTTGGAATTTGGAGTCTTCTTGGTGCTATGCTATTTTATTGAGGTGATATTTTATTGTTTTTGTGTTTTCGTTTGTTACTTGCCTAGATTAAGAGATCCATAGAAAAATATTTTGCTTGGTAGAATAAGTAGAAGTATTTCTATTTGTTTTAGCGAAGTAGTTTTAATAGAACCTATAAAGTATTTTACTTGTTTATTAGATCTACTCACCTCTTGACTGGTTTTGTAGAAATATTGGCACCATTTGTAGGTCACCAAGGTGCTCAAACAAGTAGATTTCAGATCTGGAAATTTACTTGTTGGGCCAACATTAGCCTCCAAAATTTTTTGTTCTTTCTTTCCATCTTTCTCTATTGATTTGAGGCATTTTCTGTTATGATTTTGGCATAAAATATATCTTTTACTGTTCGGATTTTTACATATAAATTTCTGTTGTACTAACAGAAATTTCTAAAATATTTTCAAGTATTTTGCAAAATTTCCAACGAGCATTAGATTGCTGGTTTTTTTGAAGGTTCTCGCCAGAATAAGGGGAGGTGTTGCCCATTTTGGGCCTCAAAACAACCCAAAAGAGCCTCCCAAGTTGGGGTTTAAAACCCTCTTCTTCTCTCATCTTTTAAAAGCATTGTAAGCAACCCAAGAGAGTCTCTTGGGCTTTCCTTCTTCTCTAAAAGTAATTTTCTGTTTTGTAAATAAGTTAATTGCCTACACCTTGCAAGGCTAGAATAATTTAATTTTTTGTTTGATGCATCTTTTCTTTTTCCCCACTTGTCCTTAAGGCAAGGTTGTGTGGCTAGGTTTTGTTATCTCTTTACTTTCAAGTCATTTTATTTTGCTTTGATTTATTTTGCCTACACCTTGCAAAGTGATTTGGCCTAGTCAATCCATGCAATATTGTAAGGCTTGTGTAATTTGTATAATTTGTATAACTTGTATAATTTGTTAATAACTTGTGTAACTTTTAATTTGAGAAAGTAATCATATCTAGTTTAACTAGACACCCAAACTGATACAACTTTCACCATAAAAAATGGTGACTTGTGGAAGCTACAGGGGGTGGAAGTTGGGGACGGCTTCACGACACTCAGTGTCTTCCTTGCTTGAGCACCCAAGCATTATAGATTGGCCTTTGGAGCTAGGGAAGGACCTTGCTTGTCCTTCTTCTTGAGCACCCAACAATCCTTTTGTTCAAAGCGATAAGAGTTTAGCGGTAGACACATAGTCTAGGCTTGCATATTCAAACCTTAATCCCCCTAACTAAAGAGAGACTTTAAAATTCTTCTAAAATCAATCTTCTACACCTTCACAACTTTACTTTTCAGTTGCAATATCTTCACCTAAAGTTGTGTAAGTTATTTTTCTAAGTTGGACGCATTTACTTTCAAGATTTTTACTTCCTAAGTTGCACATCTCTCTTTTGGTTAAGTTACTTTCCAAGTTTATCTTTCATTGTGGATATCTCATGCATTGTGGATATCTCATGCTTCATTGTATATTGGATCTAAGTATTCTTTAATTGTTTTGTATAAATGTGTAATTATCTGACTTATTTAGTTTCATTGTATATTGGTTTATCATATATTTCATTTGTAGATTTCATTCATAATTGTCCAAAGTGTAAATTATATTCTTCATTCATTGTAATTAGTTCATAATATTATTTTGTATCTTTGTATATTTGTGAGTCAAACCAAAAGTCATGACGAACAAGATGCTATGTAAGTCTAATGCAAAAGTCAGGGGGAACATACAACCTCTGTGAGCATAGACAGTCTAGTGAATAAGTCAGGGGGGACGCACAACCTCTGTGAGCATAGACATCCTAGTGCAAAAGTTATGGGGAACATACAACCTCTGTGAGCCATGAGCAAAAGTCAAGCAATCTACCAAAAGTTAGGTTGAACGTAAAATTCCTATGAGCCAGAAACAAACAATTTTCCTGATATTGTAAATGATGTAAATGTATTGATCTAGTGCATTGGCACGTGTAACATTATCCACCATGAAGAGAAATTCAAATTTCCATGTAAAGAGTCGAGTTGTAAAAGTCAAAGTTGCATGTCTAGGTCAAAGTCAAAGTTGTCAAGTTTGTTGCATGTTGCATGTCGCATGTTGCATGTCATGCATGTCGAGTTGCATGTTGCATGCATGAAATTCATTGCATGCATGCCTAGTTGCATGTTGCATGCATGACATGTGCATGTTAAGTTAGTTCGCATGCATGCCAAGTCAAGGGTGATTTGTAATGCAAGAGTCGATTCATTAAAGTGAAGTTTAGTTCTATGTAAACTCTCTTCTCCAGTTCTAATTTGAGTTAAGGTGAGTTGTGAAAGACATGCAAACATCTTCTATTTTTGAGCTTTCCCTCTCCTCTCTTGTGCGCCTTCTTATACACAACTTGACCTTCATTATCACACGTCTTGTCTTGGAGAGGAAGGCTGTTGAGAAAGGTTTAACATATCAGTCAAGAGATAAATCAACATATCATTCACGAGTTAGAAAACATATCAGTCAAGAGATAAACAACATATCAGTCAAGAGATAAACAACATATTAGTCAAGGGATAGACAACATTACAGTCAAGAAGAAAGGCAACATATCTCTCAAGAAAGGAGCAACATATCAGTCAAGAGACAATGTATAACCCTGATAAAATGAGACTGCATATCAGTCCAGAAAAGGACAACAAAGCAACACCCAGGCAATGCATGGTATCTTCCACAGTGTTGGTCAATAACCATAAATTATATCATCAAAGTCTCTCTTCTTCTACAAGGTCTTTTTAGTCCAGTCTAAGTTGTCTTGGCAAGCTCTTTTAAGAGCAATTTTTTCATGGTGGATATTTGTAAGTAATCATACATTATTAATACAATAAAGGAAGATCGTTTGCTGGTTTTTTTCTCCATGTACATGGTTTCCCCAGGGTATGTGTTGTTGACGTGCATGCTTACGTATCTACATGGTTATTGCTATCCATTTATGATTCTATATTATTGAAAGTTATTAAGTTGGAATCCAAGTGTTGAAAAATAAAAGAAATAATCTGCATAAGAAATCAAGCTAATAATTTAACATGGTATCGGAGCTTAGGATGTGTTAAGCTTCTTGAAGTGAAACAATAGGGTACACACAGATCCAAGCAAGCTTGATTAAGTTTCCAATGTAAGTTCCATGACATCCTCCATTTCAGTCAAGGTTGAGGATGGGCTCGAAGGAGCTACCAACTTCAATGTGTGGAAGCTTCGGATAACAAATATATTGCAGGAGCATGATCTTGAGTAGTATGTGACCACAGTGGTGGAGGAACCCACCACTGATGCAGGAAGAGCGGCCTTAAGGAAGATTTAAGTAAAGGCCAAGTGAATCATCTTTGACTCAGTCAAAGATAGTATAATGCCAGCGATAAATTCGTTAATGACTGCCAAGGACTGTATGGATACCTTGGTGAATCTATATGAGAAACATGCTCCAAGTCAAAAGAGGAAACTTAAGCACAAGCTTAAGTATTTGAAGATGGATAAAGGTGAATCAATAGCATCTTTTTTTCCAAGATAGCCCAGATCAAAGATCAACTTCTGGTCACAGGTGTCACAATGGACGATGATGAGTTAGTGCAGGCCATATTTGATGGTCTTCCTTATTCATGGGAGACCTTCTTATCTAGTGTAAGTGGGAGAGAGATTAAACCCACGTTTGAGAGGTTATGGCACGATTTCCTCCAGGAGGAGAGTTTCACTGCTACCAGGAGCGAGCCAACCAAAGAAGAGCATTCAACATTAGCATCAAGATTCAAGGGAAATACAAAAGTCACTTTCCAGAAAGGCTCTCAGAGGAAGTCAAACACCTAAGGTATGTTAAAAAAAAAAGTATTGATACATATAAGATTAAATGCTTTAGTTTCAATAAGTTGGGTCATTTTGCTAGAGACTGTTGGTTTAGGAAGACAAATACAATGAAACGGAAACATCATGCCTCAACTGCCGAGGATGATGAATCCAAAAGAAAACATAAAAGTCCTTCTAATGAAAAAGAAACTAGAAAATAATATTACCTGGTTTCTACCTTATCTAATTAAGTTTTCATAGGTCCGAAAACTTGGTTAGTAAATAGTGGTGCATCAAAGAACATGACAGGATACAAGGAGATCCTCTCAGATTTCAAGTCAAAATCTTTTGCATAGCAGGTTGAGCTTGGGGATGAAAAATGTTACAAGATAGAGGGAATAGGCTCTATCTCTTTCAGATTGGAATCTGGGGATAGGCTTCATGTTGATGAAGTATCATATGTTCCAGGGCTCAAGAAGAATCTTCTATCAGTTGCAACCATTGAGGACAAGGGATATTGGGTGATCTTCAAGGACATGAAGGCACTACTATGGGCTAAAGGTAGCCACTTGAGTACAACAGAACCCATTAGGACTCACATAGGAGGACTGTACTTTGTGACAAGACAATCAATTCATGCATTGGCTCATGATGCGACTAGCTCCAACGAGTTGTGGCACAGAAGACTTGGACATCTTCACTACAATGCACTTCAAGATCTGCAGAACATGGTATGTGGCATGCCCTTTATTTCTCTTAGTAAGAATGAAATTTGTAAAGGATGCATGCTAGGCAAAAATATAAAGAAATCATTTCCTAGTAGTGACAACAGAGCTCATGGCATCTTATATCTGGTTCATTATGATGTATGTGGTCCCATGTCATCTCCCTCACTCAGTGGTTGTTTGTATTATGTCATTTTTATTGACAATTACTCAAGAAAATGTTAGATCTATTTCCTTAAAGATAAAAGTGACACATTTGATAAATTCAAAGAGTATAAAGCCTTTATTGAAAAGGATACATAGAAACACATAAGAACTGTTAGAAAAGACAATGGAGGAGAGTTTGAATCTCTCCAATTTGAGGATTTCTATAAGGAAGGAGGAATCAAGAGACAGTTGACAGTGCCATATAACCCTCATCAAAATGGTGTTGCTGAGAGGAAAAACAAAACAATATGTGAGGCAGTGAAATCCATTATGTTTGACCAGGATCTGCCAAATTATTTATGGGCAAAAGATACCTCCACTACCGTGTATATTAAGAACATGTGTCCACATGATATCTTGAAGGAAAAGACTCCTAAAGAGGTCTTCTCAGGGATCAAACCCGAAGTAGGGAATTTAAGGATATTTGGGTGTCCAGTATATATTCATATCCCTAAGGAAAATAAGGCAAAGATGGAACCCTTAGGAAAGAAAGGGGTTTTTATGGGGTACAGTAAGAAATCCAAGGCTTACATGATATATGTACTAGGTCAGAGGTAGATAGAGGTAAGCACAGATGTGACTTTCCATGAGGAAGCCACAATCAAGAAATCCAGAGAGCTTCAACAGGAATCAGAAGCAGTTCACCTAGCTTCACCCTCTTCTGAAAATGAAGAGTTAGATGATCAGAGGGAGGAACCTCATGAAGGGCCAAGTGATGAGCCCCTAGCTCCAACCAAAAGAAATCCAGGGTGGCTTAAAGAAATAATGAAGGAAGCAGAAAAGATAGCTGCTCCCAAAGGAACTTTCAGAGAAAGTAAGAGGCCTCACAGGTTTAGAGGCTATGTTGCACTAATGAGCAACATCAGTGATGCCGAACCTTCTTCAATTGAAGAAGTGAATAAATTACAAGTATGGAAGGATTCCATGCTTGAGAAATACATTTCTATTCTAAAGAACAATGTCTGGGACATTGTGTTGAGGCCAAAGAACAAATTTGTGGTCTCTTCCAAATGGATCTATAAGATCAAACATGCAACCGATGGGAGAGTGGAAAAGTTCAAAGCAATATTTGTAGCCAGAGGCTTCACTCAGAAAGAAGGAATTTACTACGAGGAGACTTTTTCCCTTGTACCCATGTACAACTCCATTCGAGCTATTATTGCATTAGCTTCAGTTCTTGGTTGGAAACTACATCAAATGGATGTAAAAACAACATTCTTGAATGGAAATATTGAACATCATGTATTTGTGGAAAAACCAGATGGTTTTGTACTGCATAACAAAGGAAATCATGTATGCAAGATAAGGAAGGCCTTGTATGGTCTTAAGCAAGCTCCCAGAGTTTGGTATGACATGATTGATGGCTTTCTTAAAAGCCCGGGCTTTCAAAAAAGTCATGCTGATGAAAATATGTACTTCAAGGTAAGAGGTAACCAACATGTTATACTAATCCTATATGTTGATGATCTATTCATAACAAGAGATGAAGGGCTAATAGCTTGGTGTAAGAGGGAGTTAATCTCATAATTCGAGATGAAAGACTTAGGCTTGATACATTACTTCCTAGGATTGGAAGTGTGGCAAAGACATGGTGAGATATTTATGGCACAAGGAAAATACACAGTGGATGTATTAAAGAGGTTTGGTATGATGGATTGTAAATCCATGTCTACTCCGATGGTTACCAACTTGAGGAAGCTGCATGATTCTGATTCAGGTTCAGATTTGGTGGATCCCACTATGTATAGGTAGTTGATTGGATCATTGATGTACATGATCCACACTAGGCTAGATATATGCTATGAAGTGATTGCAATGACTCAGTTCATGATTGAACCGAGACAGAGACACTAGGTGGAAGAAAAGCACATCTTGAGATATCTTAGAGGGACCACTACCTATGGTTTAAGATATACATCCAATGGTGGTCTATTTCTGCATGGGTATGTAGATGTTGACTGGGTAGGAAGCCCAGTGGACCGGAAGAGTACTTATGGATACTGCTTCAGTTTAGGATCCGCTATGATCTCTTGGTCAAGTAGGAAACATGGGTCTATTGCACAAAGTACAATAGAGGTTGAGTACATTGCATCAAGTGATGCCAGCAAAAAAGCAATATGGCTCATAAAATTGGTTTTTGGGTTGTTTGGTGACAAGCTCGAGTTGGCGGTGGTTCACTGTGATAATCAAAGTTGCATAATACTGACAGAGAACCTAGTATTTCACGACATGTCAAAACATATTGACATGACGTACCACTACATCCGAGACTTGGTCTAGAGAAAAATTGTAAAGTTATAGTACATAGCCACGAGAGAGAAGGTAGTTGATATCTTGACCAAGACTTTTCCATTGAGACAGTTTACGCAACTGAGAGGCAATCTTGGTGTGGCTGAGAATGACTCCCTCACTGACAGGGAGTGTTAAATTTGGCAGCATCGACAATCATTCTCCAATGAGAGGCCATATGAGCCACCCTGAGGCTAGTTAGGGAGATTTGGAGAATCAACCAGTCTTGTGAGGTATTGGAAAAATCCAGGGGGAACACACAACCTCTGTGAGTCAAACAAAAATTCAGGATGAACGAGATGCTATGTAAGTCTAATGCAAAATTCAGGGGGAACATACAACCTCTGTGAGCATAGATAGTCTAGTGAAAAAGTCGGGGGGAACGTACAACCTCTTTGAGCTTAGACAGACTAGTGCAAAATTGAGGGGGAATGTAAAACCTCTTTGAGCATAGAAAGACTAGTGAAAATTTTTGGGGGAATGTACAACCTCTGTGAGCCTAGTCAAGCCTTGTGAGCCATGAGTAAAATTCAAGGCATCTAGCAAAAGTTAGCTTGAACGTAAAATTCCTATGAGCTAGAAACAAATGATTTTCCTGATATTGAAAATGATGTAAATGTATTGATCTAGTGCGTTGGCACGTGTAGCATTATCCACCATGAAGAGAAATTCAAATTACCATGTAAAGAGTCGAGTTGTAAAAGTCAAAGTTGCATGTCTAGGTCAAAGTCAAAGTTGTCAAGTTTGTTGCATGTTGCATGCATGCACGTTGCATGTTGCATGT
>ML802789.1:302126-337064 GCA_009831015.1 Picea engelmannii
CTTACGTATCTACATGGTTAGTGCTATTCAATTATGATTCTATATTGTTGAAAGGTATTAAGTTGGAATCAAAGTGTTGAAAAATAAAAGAAATAATCCATATAAGAAATCAAGCTAATAATTTAACAATATTTTCTTCTTTGACAAAGCTAAGATATATAGGACGATGATCAGAGTTGGCCCAAGGAATTATTGAAGAGGAGATAATTCCATCTTTGGAGAAGAAGGAATTTCTTATAATAAAACGGTCCAGTATTGCAGTGATGTGGCTAGGACCTATTCTCCTCTTGTTCCAAGTGAACTATCCTTTGATTGGCTGAACATCCACCAAATCTAATATTGTCATTAGATTCTCCATTTTTTCCCTAAATGGATTTCAAACTATAGATCCCCCTCTTTTTTCTTTTATATGAATTGTGGTGTTAAAGTCTCTAGCTATTATACAGTTTTGTGCATACCCCATTCCTTCTAGACCTACTAGAGACTCCCAACATTCTTCTTTTTCCCTATAGGCATTCGACATATATACATTAAAAAAGGTGAAAAATCATACCTAATTGAAGATGAATCAATTTTACCATTATCCAGTTTGAGACTTTGTGATTTTCTTCCAGCTTAAAGAGATCAACATTCCATAAGGTGCCAATTCCCCCAAGGCTTCCCTTGAGCTTAACACTACTCCTTGAATTTTTTTCCAAATATTCTACATTTCATTGAGAGTTTCCGACTCCCTTAAGTTTGTCTCCTGGATCAGAAGGATCTTAGGATTTTCACTTATGATTAATTACCTGAAGATTTGGTAGCCCCCCCTTTGGTGGCCTGAGATTGTGTCGTGATTTTCCCTAACTCTCCATGCTCTTTTCCTTGCTTGTTATCCTTTTTTAGGATCCCTTACAGAGTTGTTTGGATTCCAAGCTCTTTATCCCTGTTAGCATCATTTTCTCATCTGTTGTGATTGGATTCCTTCCAAACTTCCTCTGAGTAGTAGTTTTTGTTGATGTTTTGGTATTTGTGGGAGGTATTAACCTCCATGGATAAACCTTTGACTAGAATAGAATATTCTGGAAGCAAGAGAAAACCTAAACAGATGTGTGAAAACCCTGGAAGACAAGTCAGCTCAACAAAATAAGTAATATTGAAGTATTATATGCATAAAAGGACAGGTCGGCCCTGCTTGAAGAGATACCTTTTCAACTGGCCAGATTAGTATAAATAAAAGGTACTTGAGCTCATTTGGTAACACACTCACACTGAAGAAAGTGGTGCATAAGTCTAGAGGAAGAGTGCAACTGCAATGACTGCAGCTGGGTACTAGGCTTGGTTTGTGGTTTGGGAGTTTCTTCTTGGTGTGCTACCTTTGGAGAAAGATGCACTCTCTCTCTTGGTTATCCTTTGGATTCAATGTTGCTTCCTAAATCATTCTATCTATCAAAAGTTACGGTGCTCGAGGGTGGCTGCATGCCTATGGTTGGGTGACAATATTGTGATATTGTCTATGGTTAAACAAGCACAACTTTATAACAAGTTATGGGCCCACACCACCTTCGAAATAGTCTAACCACTGGAAGGTAGATCCAAAACTCTCTGTCAATCTTGTTGTAGAAAAATTGCAGTTACAGTGCCAGTTCCTTCGTGCCAGTTGCAGTGCCATTTGCAGCACTAGTTGCAGTGAAAGTTGCAACACTAGTTGTAGTGCCAACACCAGTTGTAGTGAAAGTTTATGTGAAGTATTGGGACTAATTTTTGGTTATCCTAGTGCGTCCTAACCCAATGCATCTTCTGGTGCCCTCAACCATCAAAAACATCAAAGTTGAATTTTTGGGTCAAAGACAACGTTTGACTGGTCAAGGTCAAGTCAAATATAGTTATGACTTCCTCCATGAAATCAGAGTGGCGTAGCAGAAGCATGGTCTCTTGGTAGATCATGGAAGATAAGGATTGACATCATCCTTGCAAAGAACAAAGGGAAAAATTATGGAACAACAGACTGAAGAGAAGGCATCAAAGGATGAAAAGTTTGATTTTTGGATCTTCCAAGCACATGAATGTGGAGTAGGAGAAACAATAAAAAGAAACTACTGCAGATCTAAATCTCTGGAAAGAGAAGGGATCTTTGTCCAAGAAGAAATTGTAGAGCCAGAAAGATGTCATATCTAATACATTCAGAGGAGCAACACACTCTCCAGGTTGGAAAGAATACTTGTCTCAGAAGAAAAGCAACTTAAGCGGAACAATAGCCAGACTCCAGGTTTGCATATCAGGTTTGATATTTTTATTGCTGCTTAAGTATTGCAATCCTTTAGATTTTATTAATTCTAGGAACAACTGAATACTTAGTAGCTTGTACTATTAATATAAATGCTTATTGTACTTAATTGTAATATGAACTAACATCTCCTCTAGGAGATATTTCTTGTTCTTGTTCTCAGACATGACACCTTGGTAATGCTATAATGAATTACCATGAAATTGATATGTTATATAAAATGATGTTATATTGGAAATGCTTTTGCTCTTGTTGTTTCTGTTTCAGACAGGTGATCCTATGTATTCCAGGAAGGTTACCATAGAAAAGCAAGACTTGAAAGGACTTAGAGGGAGTCAATGATTTGGAAGATGCAAGGTTTCGTGACACTTTTCAAGATGCATAGGGACATGCAACAGACATAAGAATGGTTCGAGGATTCTCTCAGTTAAAGGGAGTAGATGGCAAAATTCTAAAAGAAGGATCTTATAGGCCTTTGTGCCGAGTTGTAGGCGTTGTTCCGAGTTGTAGGTCTTCATGTCGAGTTGTAGGCTTTGTGCTGAGTTGTAGGCCTTTGTGTCGAGTTGTTGGCTTCATGCCAAGTTGTAGGCCTTTGTGTCGAGTTGTAGGCCTTTGTGCTGAGTTGTAGGATTTGTGTCGAGTTGTAGGCCTTGTGCCGAGTTTTAGGCTTCATGCCGAGTTGTAGGCCTTGTGTCAAGTTGTAGGCTTGATGTTGAGTTGTAGGCTTGATGATGAGCTGTAGGCTACTCCAGTAATATGGTCTAGTATTCCGAGTTGTTGCTACACCAATGAGATAATCTGGTACGCTAATGGCATTGTCAATAACCTGTATGGCTGTGATGGTGTTGCTTGTAATATGATTTGGGTGATCATGAGATAGACTGTGTAGCTCTAGTGATGCTACCTATATGCAAGACCATGTAGGTCTTGCCCATGCTATGTGAGATGGATGGATAATGATGATAGTAATGATGATACTCAAGACATGGGTGAGCACATCATGTAGGTGTATCCCATGATGATGATGGTGACACACACTAGGAAATGTAGCTCTAGTGTTCTCTACTGGGTTGTGGCCCCTAGACGAGATTGACAGATCCACATGGGTGTAACAATGTGTGACGTAATGATGCTACTAGTAGCATGATCTGCGTAACCATGATTAGAGGATCGTGGCATAGAGAGCAAGGATATGAAGACCATAAGGGAACATCATGGTTAAATACCTCCCTAGCTAAGAGGGAGTGTTGATGTTTTGGTAGCTACAGGAGGTTTTAACCTCCATGGATAAACCTTTGACTACAATAGAATATTCTGAAAGCAAGAGAAAACCTAAACAGATGTGTGAAAATCCTGGAAGACAAGTCGACTAAGAAGAATAAGTAATATTGAAGTATTATATGCAGAAAAGGATAGGTCGACCCTGCTTGAAGAGACACCTGTTCACTTGGCCAGATTAGTAACACACTCACACTTAAGAAAGTGGTGTGCAAGTCTAGAGAAAGAGTGCGACTGCAACTTGGTACTAGTCTTGGCATGTGGTTTGGGACTTTCTGCTTGGTGCACTACCTTTGGAGAAAGATGCGCTCTCTCTCTCTTGGTTATCCTTTGGATCTAGTGTTGCTTCCAGAATCGTTCTATCTATCAAAAGTTACGGTGCTCGGGGGTGGCTGCATGCCTATGGTTGGGTGACAATATTGTGATATTGTTTATGGTTAAACGAGCACAACATTATAACAGTTTGTACCACTTATGGTTCTGATTCCTCAGATTCTTCTAGATTCTCCTCTTACTTGAGAAACTCCAGCTGGGGTGGAATAGGAGCGGTGCTTGGTGAAGATTCTCCATTTTTGGAATGTGCAGATTGGGAAGTGATCTCCATATTTTATTTATCTTTTTTCCCCCTTTACTCCCTTCTTCAGATTCCTTTCCCTTTTGCTTTGGTTCTCCCATATTTTCCTCTAGGTTATCCAAGATTTCAAATGGGTTTCAACTTGTTTCACCTTTTTTATTTCCTCCTACAGAGGAGATCCGAGGGGGAGAAGGAGGAGGAGTACCTCCTTGACCTGGATCTAACTAATGGGCTGTGTTCCCTGATCTTTTTCCCTTTTTGGTTGTTTCCACTATTCTTGAGCTCTTTCCTTTGGGGGATTTGATTTATTTTGTGGACAATTCTTTGCAAAATTCCCATATTCGTGGGAATGTTTACACTTAAAGGGGAGTTCATAATATACTTGCTAGATGTAAGACCAATTATCCAGAGTTAACTGAATGGCCTTTGGTAGTCCCTTTTCCAGGTCTACCTCTACACAGATTCTCGCACAGGCTTGCATTCCATCTCATGGTTTGGTTCGATCAATGAATCTACCTAGGATATTCCCAATACTTTGAAGGGTTTCATCATTCCAACAATGGAGCGGGAGAAATAGAAGACGCACCCAAACCGAGACAACTGAAGGGATGTCATTTTCAGGGCTAAATTCTGGAGTCCATTTATTTAAATACATTCCCATTGATCCCATAAAGTAAGGCCCGTTTCTAAAGATTAGATTCTGATTTGCTTTTTTTTTCAAATAGAAACACAAAAAAACCCTTACCACAAAATGTCGAGGACATTTTCCCTTGTACCATTTTCTTCCAGTTCAGATCTAACCATTGCACCATGGCTTTCGGTGAAGGCCATATTCCTATAAATTGACCAATCAGACCATTCTCTGCACGTTGAAGAGAAAAAGGGTGTGTCGACAAAGGATGGACAAGAACTTTTGGGATCTCGCCAAGTTTTTTCACAAACTTGGGGGGTGCAGCCTTTGTCGATTTGGGGTATGAAGCAATAGATTCTAGAAAGCGGCGATATCAAGCAGAGGAGGGGAAGACGGGGAGGCTCCTCCCCTCGAACCCGAGGCCATGACGGAGAGAGAAACTTTGGGAGATTCAGGCTGCAAAAGGACGATGAACCCTAACCACATAACTCCTTTATGGAATTATTATTAATTGGTAGAACCTAACAAAATAATAATAATAAATATAACTAATTGACCGTTGGGAAACAGATAATTGATGAATTTTTTTAACGTGGAAAGGATATGTACTAGTCAAATATTAATGTTAAAAAAGGAGGAAAAAAGGAAATAATAAATAATTAAATAAATACCTGGGAAACTTTATTAAGGAAGATAAATGGACGAGAGATAAGGCGAGATTAAAACAATAAAACACCCAAAATTAATAATAGTAAATACAAAAAGCGAGTTAGTAGGGTTAAATATTATAACATCAAATTAAAAATATATAAAGAATGATGAGGAAAGAAAGTCATGATAGAAAGTCAAGAAAAATAAATATACAGGAAGTTAGGGATAGAAAAGGATCAATAAAAATAAAAACATAAAATTAGATTGTAAAATAACTAGAAAAAAGTATTTTAAATGAAGGGAGAGGTTTAATGACCAAGGTAATGTATGACCGGTTACCTTGTAGGCAACAAGTTCTCCTACTCTTGCAGGTAACAAGGTACTGTATCTCCTACTCTTTCTCATTTTTCCTCCATCATTCTATTGCATGAGACAACTTATTATCAAGGTTCAACAATGATGGGTATGTCAATGTGGTATATCATTTTGGTTCCATTTTTTATTATGATGGTGGTGTTGGGAGCTGGAGGATGTCGAAATACCCATGATAATGAGGAATAAATAGAAGTGGGCAACACATACCATGGAGAGGAGGAAGAAATGGAAGGGGATGATGAAAATGAAAATGATAGTGATGATGACAATGCACAAAAACCCAAAGAGATCTTAACACCCTTGCGAAAGTATGTGACAAGGCTTGGGGGAGGGAAGGGGGTGGAACCACAAAATTTACATGCCAACATTGTCATAAAACTTACATGGGTCCCAATACCCGTGTGAGAAAGAATTTATGTGGGCTTATGCACTAGGATGAAGGTAATCCTATAGGAGTCGAAACTTGTGTGGAAGTGCCACCCAAAGACAAAAACGAATACTAAAAGGAAGAGGAGGTAGCACAAAAAAAATCCCAAAAAACAAGGGTTGAACATGAGAGTTGACAAATAATGTTCACTTGTCTACCCCCATTCGCCCATGCTAGTGGATTCTCGACTTCACCTTCAGGGCGTAGAACACTATCGGATTTCCTTGGCCAAGGTTGTAGAGATGACGTGGATGCAAAATTTTTCAGGTTTCTGTATGCATGTGGTGTACCATTCAATGTTCTTCACTCACCCTATTGGCATGAAATGGTACAATCCATAAATTGTGCCCCTAAAGGATACAAGAGCCCCATGTATGACAAGGCTAGAACCTTGGGATTTGACAGGGAAAGAGCCAAAATCCATGGTGCTATAGGGAAGATTACAAATGCTTGGAACCATTATGGGGTATCAATTGTATCTGATGGTTGAACAAATGTTAAAGGTAGGCCATTGATAAATATTATTGGTGTGTCTGCTAGTGGTGTGGTCTTCCTTTCATCCCATGACTACTCAGATCACTACAAGACCGATATTAATATTGTAGAATCCTTGATTAAAACCATTCAAGAGATTGGGCTTAACCATGTCATTCAAGTCATCATTGATAATTTTGCTAATTGTAAGGAAACATGAACAATCATTGAGGATATGTACCCCAATATATTTTGGTCAAGGTGTTTGGTTCACACAATGAACCTTTTGATGCATGATATCATTAAAATGAAGAACCATAATTATAGATGGATAAGTGCTTTGTAAAAGAGAGGGAAGAAGATGTTAATATTTATTACCAAGCATACCATGGCCCTCTTCATTTTTTGCAATCAGTCCAAGTTGGAGTTACTAAAGATTGTAAAGAACATAGTTTCTAGCTATTATCTCACCTTTAGGTGCCTTTTAAAGGTAAGAGAGCCATTGGCTAGTATGGTATTGAGTGATTCGTAGTAGGATTTGAAAGACAAGGCTACATATGCATCTGACAGACATGAATTTTAGGAGGTGGAGGACACGGTTCTTGATGGTCATTTTTGGAAACAGGTTAGGTATATTTTGCAGTTCACCAAACCCATTTATGGTGTGATTTTGTTTGCAGATACAGATCAACCAGTGATTGGGGAGGTGTATGAGAAAATGGACATCATGCTAGCTGGCCAAATCAAAGACATTGTTGAGCTGATGGATGCGATCTTGTATGATCATATCCATAAACATGTGGTCACAAGGTGGGATAATCTTAATGTTCCACTCTATGCCATAGCATATGTCCTTACACCAACATATTATGCTCCATATTGGTTGGCCTAACCAACACCTGGGGGTGGGGTTTGGAGAAAACCACACATAGATTGAGAGGTGCAAAATGGGTATATTCTTGCATTATACAAGTTGGTACTTGAGGAAGAGGAGTGTTCTCAAGTACGAAGTGAATTGAGTAAGTACATCAATGAGCATGGAGTCTTTCGTAACTTGCATGCAACCAAAGATCAAGATAGGTTGAGTTATATTGAATGGTGGAACATGTATGGCTCCTCTACCCTATATATGCATAAATTGGCGGTGAAGGTTCTTTTTCAGGTGATTAACACCTCTTATAAAAAGAGGTGCTGGAGAACTTAGAACTTCATCCACAATGTAAAGAGAACAAATTGAATGTAGATTGAGCAAAAATATTGATTTATGTGCATTACAACTTGAGTTTGTTGTCCCATTATTGTGATGGAGTGGAGAATGATATTTCTAAAAGAGATGTGATTTGGGACAAAAATCTAGAGGAGACTAATTTGGAGGATGGAGCCATGGTTTTAGAGCACTTGGAAGCTAAACTTTTGGGTGATCATATTCTTGGAGTAGAGATGCCACTCCCGTCCACTAACAGGTTTCTAGATGCAACAATGTTTCCTTTATATTCACATCATCTAGCATTACGTGGGGGCCATGTAGCCATTGGTCGTGTTCCATGAACACTTCCACCTACTTCTACTCCTCTTCTTCATAGATCATGGGAAAATAAACTAGAAGTTTCTTGTGGCAAGAGGAAACCTTAGTGCATAGTATACTAGATTCTAGAGTCTGGATCTCTTTTTCTTTGTCCTATTTAGAAGTAGTCTCTAGAAATTAGTACTTTGTATTTATTATGGCTTATTTTGTAAACATTGAAGTTTGAACATTATATGATAGTTTACCTTTGAAGTTTAAACTATTGACTGAATCTTACAGCTCTTTGGTAATGAATATGATGATCTAGAGTCTCTTTCATTTTGTGGTTGATGTTGTCTGTTACAATTTTTTGGTGACAAATTTTATATGATTGATGTTATATGTGTAATAAATGGTTGATGATTTAATGTTCATCACTAATCCAATAGTTAAATGATCTTAAATATATGTTTTCATGTTTTTTGCAATTGTTTCGACATTCTGCATGTTAATATATATATATATATATATATATATATATATATATATATATATATATATATATATATATATATATATATTATATAAAAAAATGCTCCCGCTCCCGCTACCTACTCTCGCTCTCCACTCCCAACAACCTTGCTACAGAGTTCTAAACGCAAGCGATTCAGTGGAGGACAAATCCCAATTTCTTAGAGATGATTATCAAGTACTCGGATGGTCTTCATAGTCATGAAAGAAGGCAAGTTATGCTATTCAAGCCAAAGACCATAGATGAGGTTAGTGTGTCTAATACATTGAATCTGACAAGAAGGGGCAACCAAATGTCTTGAAGTAGTTAGACTAGTATGGGGTTTCCGGTGAGGGTGAGAAAAAGGGGAAAGAGAAAAATAAGATTTCCTCCATTGCACATGGGTGCAAGGACCCAAGAACAAATATGACCATTGCAACATTGATGGTTGCAATAAATAAAAATGTTGGAAGCTACATCCAAAGATAAATCCCAAGAGCCACAAGTAGGAGCAGTACAAGAAGAAGAGTCTTCTCATGGAAGTGGGAAAGGAGATCGAAAGCAACTTGGACATGGATGGAAAGATTGTTTGCACAATGGTACAGAAGGAGGTGAACTTAAGGAGCCTCCATTGCAAAAATGAGATTAAGGGTGATCATTATTTCATGGATCCATTTTCTTAGCACTTGGTTTGAGGAGGACATCCACCATTTGAGGCCACATTGCACAGTCATCCATGCTTATTGTTGAGGACGTCCCACTTTGGAAGCCTTGTTGCACATTTATTTATGATTGGAGGAGGAGCTCTCACCTTAGAGAGACACATATCCACTAGCGGAGGGTTTTACTTGATCATTGCACTCTTTTCCATGCCATTGTTGAGGATGTTTCACATTGGAGGAGGTCTAGGAGGTTCCAAACCCTAGATCTAGGGTTTCATTGCATATTTTGAGGGTGTCATAGATTTAGGAGTATTTATATTTTGATTCAATGCCCAAATTTCCACTAGATCAATGCTAGTAGATGGAAAATGGCCATTTTGACAAATATTAGTGAGTTATGGTGGTGACAAATCATCTGTGTTAAAATTCTTGCCGCATTTTGACCAACTTTTTGAGGAACGCCCCACCTTTGTTGCTTGAGCATTTTAGTATTTGGGTAGAGTGAAATTAATGTGTGCACATGGTAGAGGATGCCTTGCACATAGAGAAAAGCTTTACGTGTTTTGAGGCTATCTTTGAAGGAGATGTCCACTTTGGGAGGACACACATGGCATAACCACCTTGTTATTTTATTATTTCTTGACTTGTTCCATGAATTGGTTATGTGAGGGAAGATTATTTAATTGTCTTCCTTGGAGATAAGGACGTATCTAGATAACTCAAAGCATATTTTTATTGTTTTTTCTTGGAGAAGAAAGTGGATCTGAACAACTCGTTGCTACTTTTAGTAAGTTGTTTAGAAGGTTATTTTGTTTTTTTTCCTTGGATAACTAATGGATCTAGTAAAACAATTATTATTTTATTGTAAATGGAGATGGAGCTCAACTCTATTTAAAGAGTATCTCTCCCCATCATTTGTCATGGTTGGATTTTGGGAGTTTCCCTCCTTGGAGCTTAATGGATATATTTTTCTTCGAGCATTTGTGATGTGTAAGGGTTTCTTTCCTATCAATGTGAGGCTATTTTTCTAATGCTTTCTATTGTTGCAAGTGATTGTAGAGTTGCTAGTACTTTCTATTGATTGGACATTGGTGAATGATACATCTACATCAGTGGTTGTTAGACTAATACTCCATGGTAGGGTGCACCTCATTAGCAAATCTTTGATGTGGCACTTTTAAGGCCCTCCTATTATTCTTTACTTTCATTTCCAAAAATGTTAAATTCTTCTTGTGGTGTATGTTTATTGTAGCTCTTATAGTCTTTACCCTTTATTCAACTTTCCCTCTTGGATCGACCTCTTGACTCCATTTTCCTTTTTATGGATTGGCACTAATCTCTTCATCTTTCCATCACCTTTTTTACTTTCTTATGCTACATAAAAATGTTTTTCTAAAGCTAATCCCTTATATCACCTTGTGCCTTGTTAAAGCGCAAGTTGTAGGTTGGGAAAAGATCAACCCAACCAGGGAAAAAGTGATACAACTATGGGATTCCTACACCCAATGTCACCTCGATGTAGGTCCCACACTTCAAGGGTGACTAGGTCACTCTTAGGAGGTGATCCCAGTGACCCTAGGGGGATTGAGACAGAGGTGGATGGAAGTGGAAAAGAATCCTCTAGAGGTCAAGTCTAGATTTAAAGAAAGGTAGGGAGAGATGCCTTGTAAGTTGAGTAAAGGCTGCCCCACCGGTATAATGCTTCTCTGGATGATTGTAACAGCCCGAGACACAAGAAAACACACCTTGCAACAATATATATTAGTTGGATTAACAAGTTAATATTGTTGTCCCTAATTTGCAGCAATATATGATAGTATATATCAGTGAGAAAAATATACAATAAGCTGCTCAATATGTGCTCAAGATCAAGTAAAAAATGCAAGAGAAAGACTAGCAATTTACTAGCTAAACTCAAGATGAAGAATCAATACTCTTAGCACAAAGATAAGGCTATTGTAAACACTTGTCTGCAGAAAATTATATCAGCCTTATGGCTGTAACATTTAATGTATTACAATGAGAAAATCAGCCACTAGAATTACCTCAAACTTTTCCAAAAGGTGCGCTAGCACAAGGAGAGTACAAGTGCAAACTTTGAGCAAAAACCAATGGTTGATGAGAGAGTGTAATGTTCCTTACTTGGCTAGTCTAAGAAACTCTGCTGATGTGTGTGTATGATTAATTGTTTACAACATATAAATGAGCATACAAATAATAATTGCGACAAAAGATTGTAAATCACATATTATGATGTCTCAAGAATACAATGTCGAATGCGACTGAAATAAAATGAATCACACGGATATATCAAATGACAAAAGGATATTATCCAGAATACAATAAGAAAACTAAAATAATGATACACGATAATAGAAGACTACTTCAGGAGCTATGGAAGAGGTGTAAGGTCTGCTGCAAGCTACGACAACTCATACAACAACTGCTGCAAGTATGGAAAGTTTTCCCTGGTGGCTAGACCTCTCAGATATTCCTGGAAACTGTCCCAAACAGTGTGCCCCATTGTCTCTCTTAGTCTTGGTGACTTTCCGGTCCTTTGCTGGTATGTCTGGACACCCGATGGATCCCACTGGGGAAATTCCCCCCTTATGCAACTGGAAAAATGTGCCCTAGTGATTCCACCGTAGGAATCAACTGATATGTATCTCAAAGTGATCGCCCTAGCCTACTGTGAAATGGGTCGCAAGGATTTCCCTAGATCTTATATGACGATCACTCGGGAACCCTGAATGTGTCCTCCCCAACTACTACACTCTCGATGCATGGAAAATGAACCCTAGATGATTCCTCCATCAGAATATAATGAGGAACCAAGAAAAATATGTGCCTTGCCTTCCTCTCAACTGGGTCGGAAGGGAATCTTTGAACTCTCCCAGAATGGGACAAGTCGATCCACTATACCCCCTCAGAAGTTGCACCCGCACCCTGAATAAGTGTGCCCTTGCTGCTAGAACATGTGAAACTACTGCTGAAGAATGATAGAAGACTTGTGCGATCTTCCTGGTGACTAGGGTGTCTCTCTCAACATTGAAATCAACCACTAGTGTATTTCTCCTAGAATCCACTGAATTATATCTCCTGATATGCACCTCTCTCCTAAATGACAAGTCAAAATATTTATAATGATGAATTAGGTCACTTAACCTTCTCTTATAGCTGCTCAAAACCCTAATTCGCCGTTGACTCTAATTTTAGCTCATCTGTTCTATTTTTAGATCAAATTGACTTAAAAGCACTTTTAGTCACTTTTATCTCAATGTCACTTTCGAATTATAACATCCTCAATTGAAGTGACCTCTAGTGACCCTGTTTACCCCTGTCTAGCCCTGGATATAGTCTAATGGGGTTGTTTAGACCATTAAGCCTCCTCTCTGAAGTTCCTATTTGGAAAGGGACATTACAGTCCTCCCTTTCCGAAATTGCTTGTCCTCAAGCAATACCAATACAGGGTGTTGCAATACCTGCTCACTCTCCCAAGTAGCACCCTCTACTAGTAGTCCTCTCCATCTGATCAAACATTCTCTGATGACCATGCTTCTTAGTTTCTACTCTCGAAACTCTAGTACCTCCTCTGGATTCAACTCCAATTGTCCATCCTCATCCAATGGGGGAAGCTCCTCTGATGTGCTGATGAATTGTCCCACAACCTTCTTGAGGCAAGATACGTGGAACACGTTATGAATATTTCTCCCCTATGGAAGCTCTAGCTCATAAGAAACTTCTCCTACCCGGCACATGATCCTGTAAGGTCCATAAAATATGGGCTTGAGCTTCTCGGCCCCACTCTTCTTCAGAGATGATTGTCTATAGGGCTGGAGTATCAGGAAAACGAAGTCCCCAACCTCAAATTTGTGCTCTATCATGTGCCTATCTGCACTAATCTTCTACCGATTATGTGCTATGTGTAGGTTTTCTTTCAGTATCTTGAGAATCTCTTGACTCTCGATGATCCAATCCTTGGCTTTGGGTGCTCTTCTCTCCTCAAAAAACAAGTCTATAAAAGTGGGAGAATCATAGCCATACAATTCTCGAAAGAGTTTCATGCCTATGGACATGTGGAACGTGGTGTTGTAGCAATGCTCCCCAAGATGTAGCCACCTCACCCATGTCCTCTGTTGTCCTCCTACATAGTTCCTCAAATATCCCTCAACCCACTTGTTGACTATCTCTGTCTGCCCATCTGTCTAAGGGTGATAGCTGGTGCTGGGTGTCAACTCTATCCCCACCAATCTAAACAACTCCCTCCAAAATGTACCTATAAACCGACTGTCTTTGTCACTGATGATGTTCTTTGGAAACCCATGAAGTTTGAAGATCTCCCTAAAGAATAACTTAGCCACTTGAATTGCACTGTACTCTATTGGTATGGCATAGAAGTGCATAAAATTGGTCAATTTGTCGACCACTACATAGATGCAATCCTTACCCTGAACCTTGGGTAGGACTGTGATGAAATCCATCGATATGCTTTCCCATTTCTGCTCCAGATTGGGAAGTGGTTGTAGTAATCATACTGGAAGCGTATGCTCTGAGTTGTTCTACTGACAAGTCACACACTCACTGATGTACCTCATAACATCCTACTTGAGGCCCTTCCATGAGAACCTCTCTCTGATCTGCCTATAGGTTTTGAAAAACCCCTAATGGCCTGCCAGTGGGGAGTCATCAAATTTTGCTAGGATCTTCTTCTTGAGCCTTGAACCTAGTACTATGTAGAATTTCTCTTTGTAGAATACGACATCGTTAATGACCTTATACCTGTCATCCTGAACTTGTCCATCCAAAATATCACAAGAGAACTTGTCCTTGGAATATTACACTAACAAGTGGGATTTCCAATCCGTCGAAACCTCCATCAAAGAACATGTCGCAGGTCTATTAGACAATGCATCGACCACAATGTTGTTCTTCCCCTTGACATACACTATGTAGAAATCGAAATCCTGCACCTTCGTCACCCATTTCTGTTGGTGCTCACTGAGATCCTTCTGCTTAAGGAAATACTTTAAGCTGTTGTGATTTGTCTTGACCACAAATTTGTTTCCCACCAAATATTGTTTGAATTTAGTTAAGGCATGCATGATTGCTAGCATTTCCTTGTCGTAAATAGAGTACATCCTTTCAGGTTGATTGAGCTTCCTTCTCTCGAATACAATAGGGTGACCTCCTTGCATCAAAACTGCCCCGATACCCTTGCCGGATGCATCACACTATAATCCAAATGGTAAAGTGAAGTCTGGTAATGCTATCACTAGACATGTGCCCATGACTTCCTTCATGTGATCAAATGATTTCTGCGACTCATCGGACTAGATGAAAGCCCCATGTTTGGTGAGATCCGTAAGTGGTTCTCCAAGATGAGAAAAACCCCTGACAAACCATATGTAATAGCTGCATAGTCCAAAGAAGCTCCTTAACTCTGTCACATTCATGGGCGTTGGTTAGTCCAAAATGGCCCTGATCTTCTCCTGTTGTACATGTACCCCCTATGCATTGATAATGTGGCCCAAGTAAAGTAGCTCTTTCATTCCGAACTCACACTTGGACTCTTTGGTGTATAGTGATTGTGCCTCCATGATGCACAACACCTCATCCAAGTGCCTCACATGCTCCTACCATGTATTGTTGTAGACTAGAATGTCATCGAAGAAAACCAAGACTGATTTCCTCAACTGATCCCTGAATATGTGGTTCATGCAAGACTGAAATGTAGTTGGTGCATTAGTTAGCTCAAATGGCATAACTAGGAACTCAAAATGACCAAAGTGGCATCAAAATGTCGTCTTCTCTATGTCCTGCTCTCAGATTTGATCTGATGATATCCAGAGCGTAGATCAATCTTCGAGAAGAAAACTACCCCATGCAGTTCGTCCATCAACTTGTCGATGCGAGGGATAGGATACTGGTTCTTGATGGTTTTCTTGTTCAAGGCCAAACAATCGATGCACATCCTCATGGTACCATCCTTCAGAACTAGGACAACTGAAGAAGTGAATGGACTGCTGCTAGGTCTGATGTGTCCCATCGCTAACAATTCCTTAATTGATTTCTCTATCTCAAGCTTGAACCTCCTAGGATGATGATAGGGTGGTGTGATCATAGGTTTTTCCCCCTCCTTTAACTCAATGGTGTTCTCAAACCCCCTGTCAGGTCGTCCCCCTGGTGGAATCGAACCAAAACCCTATTGATGATGTTCCAACAAGTTCCTAATCTCTGTTTGATACTTCTCTCGACCCTCTGAATCCTTCTGCGTAGTGATGAAGCACTCTATAGCATATGATACCTCTCCATGCGCGAATATCCTCTCCATCCTCTTGGTCGAAACTGTCCTAGGTTCCCCTGTTGACATGCCCCTCAGAACGACCCTCTTCCCATCGTTGTCTCTGAACCCCATCTCCAAGGTTTGGTATTTTGTAGTGATTTTTCCCAATGATATTAACCACTAGACTCCCAATACCACATTTGTATCATAAAAGTAAACTACATAAAATCTGTCTCTCACTATGTAGTTACCTAAATTTATCTCCAAGTCCGGAACTCTATCTAGACACTCCATTGTATGGCCATCTGCTACTGCAACATAAAACCCCTCAAACTCCTCTGTCTGAAGTGCCCGCCTCGATACCAATGAGGCATCAATGAAGTTGTGGGTGGCCCCACCATTTATCAGGGTGATTACCTGCTGACCCTGAATAGTCCCTCTGATCAGGAGGGTATCATACTTGGGAACACCAGAAAGGGTCGCTATGACTCCTCCCTTTGCTGGTTTATTTCTTTTAGCCTACCCAAGAGGCTATGGTACTACTGATGGGTGGGTCCCTTCTGGTGTTGGTGGCCTACAGGGATGATGCTCCTCTGCCTGTGTTGGCTCCTCATTCGAGCTAGTGGATCCCCCATCATGCTCCTCCTCCTCACTATTCACACTGTCTGTTTCCACCTCAATATAATGGATCTCACCCTTGCCCATGCAACTGTGGCCTAGGAACCAATGGTCTTTGGAGGTGAAGAAAATATTCTTCCTCATGAGCTCTTGCCTCATCTCATCATCTAGATTCTCTTTATCCTTCCACTCTCTCTAGAATGGATTCCTGTCTCGGTCCCTCTGGGGTATGAAGGGTTTGGAAAAGGTTTTAGTCTTTGATGCTTAGTCTGCCAAATCTCGAGTGCGTAAGATGGCATCCTGCAAGGTGTGAGGCCTGTATTCCTTCACCCATCCTCTCAAGGGTTCTGTGAGCCCCTCAGTGAATAACATGATCAACCTAGGCTACGATATCTTTGTCACTACCACTGCTACCCACTGAAACTCTGTGATGAATGCCTCTACTGTGCCAGTTTGTCTCAACTGGGATAGATCCTTGAAATGGATCTCTGGATCCCTCCTGTCAAACTTGTCCATGAGTCTCTCTGTGAAATCTCTATAGGAGGTGATGTGACTGTGAACCAACATCACTAATCCATGGTCCCACCACTTGTGCACCTCTTCCTCCAAGTGTAGGGTAGAAAAATTGATGGCCTCTGTCTCGGTCATATGGTTGAGCTTGCAGTACATGTCTATCTTTTTCACCCAAGATGTAGTGATGCATTTGGACGATCTGTCAAAATATTGTATGGTGAGTTTACCAACTTTTTGGATGAAATCTAGGTGATGCCTATACTGCTGTTGTTTTCCTCCTCTCTGAGGCTCCTTGGGCTGGTTCCTTAGTCTAAGTCCATAATACTTGACCAAGGTCATGTCCTGATGGAAGTCACGACCCAATGCTTCATACTCCCTCTTGTATTCTGCAATGTCCTCTACCTGAGTGGGCGACCTCTGTGTTAATGGTTGTTGTGCTACCACTGGGGGTGCCCTCTGGAAACTGGATAACAATGGCCTGGGAATCCTACTCGAAGAGGTGTATGTGCGAGTAGGTGACTGAGGTCTACTGCCTACCCTTGAGTTCCCTTGTACCGTCGGTGGGGCTTGTGTGCCCGAAGTGCCTACTATGGCCAATCTATCAGCCATCTACGCCAAGGATTGAGTCATGGCTTGCTGATTGACTACCATATTTTTGAGTACCTGCATGAAGGTTGCCTCTAGTTCCATGGGAGTTGTTAGCACTCTGTAAATTTTGTCCGGCTGATAGAAAAACGACAGAGGTAATTGTTTCAACCTACTTTAGAGCTGGGCACTAGCCTGATCAACTTAGAGAGGGATTTCTCATGTCACTTGATAATTCTCTAGCAATTGGTGGCTAGATTTGGTTTGTTTTGGGGGTTTTAATAAATTTTGATGGCCAAGAAGAGGAGGGACACACAGGGCTATGGAGTCAAAATTATGAAATTTAATGAAAACAATGATCAACCGATAGAACTCTCCAGAGGATAAAGGCTAACTGAGGCAATGAATCTAAGTTGTAACTTAAAATAAATCAGAGTGGTAAGAGGAAAGAGGAAACAAATAACTGCATCAGAGCATTACGGAAATGAATTCTGAATTAGCTAAGAAGAAACATACACAGTTTAAATTGCTTAAGTCGAGAGCGTCACAAGATGAATTCTGGGCCTTTAACTCTCCAATTTAAATAGAAGCCAGTGTAAATGGAATTAAAGAAACATAGGAAATACATACAATGAGGGAAGACAAAACTCATATCATAGCCATTAGAATCTTTTCAAAAATAGTTCAAAATACTTTTGCATATATATTCAATTCAGTCCCAGAAAAATTACAATAGAGTCCAGAACTACCAGAATTGTGCCCTTGCACTTTTTCCCATCCCTTAATACACTCAGAACCTCTAATACTTATACAATTCGAGTTCCTTTGGTGTGTAACTGATTACAATAACTGAAACAAAACGTTTCATCTTCTACAATGATTACAAATGACAGTTTTTAGAAAAAACGTTTCACGATCCTTGTAGATTCCTCTGACGCTCCAACTCCTTCCCCTGCCACGTTCTCTTTGAAATGTCACTCATACTATTTTAAATATAATTGCATTTATCCATATTATCATTAAACATTTTGGAATAATATATTTGAAATAAAAAAAAATTCCGAAATATTTTCTGTCCTGTAGAATTAAATTTCCATAATTTAATTCATGCTCATGGTTCTTTAAAACCATGTCTTGTTTTTCCCAATTCACCATTTCACTGTAAAAAACATTTACTGTTACCATTTCACATGAAAAACATTTACTGTGTTATGTTTTTCCAATTTACCGTTTCACTGTGAAAAAACATTTACTATGTGTTTTTTCCAGTTTACCGTCTTTGGTAAAATACCTTTTATCTTCTTCTTATACTTCTTAAAACCTTTGGATAAAGAATTATCCAAGTCTTCGTTCATGTGAATCTTCCCATTTAAATCATTTTTCATGGGAAAAAAAAGGTAATCTCTTTGATTTGTAAAACTCAAATCTTGCCTCTGTAAAACCTTTTCACCGTGAGGAGGAATTTCATTTATTAGAAATTACATATTTGTTGTTGAAATGTACTCCTCGAAAAATGTTGCACATTAAACATATGATAAATGGTGCATTTATTACATCGGGTTTGGGCTTGAGTGGTTTAATCCAAACTGCTTTTACCTTCGATGTGCTCCACGTAAAAACACGTGTCCATGAAAGAAACCACAGTAGTATTCCCCGGCCTGCCTTCACAAAATTAACTTCCTCACTACTTCAATCCCTGATATGCATGTGCGCCCTTCATCCAACCTTTGACTTTTCCACATTATAAATTGAGATTCGTGCCTATGATTTGACGTGATTCCATAAATTAAATATTGGATTAAATATTAATATAAATATTTTAATATAAAAATATTTATATTAATAATAATAAACCCTTTTTCTATTTTCTAAGGACTTTGGGCTTATGAGGCTTAACACATGAATTTGTGGATAGGATGAGGGTACTTAATAAAATGAATATTTTTTTTTATTTTCAACGGGAATATGAAAATAAGGGTAAAAATGAATGAAGTTATGAAACTAAGGGATTTAGATAAGAATTAAGGCTAGGTATAGGCTTGGGATATTTTCCAAATATTTGAATCATGGAGGACATGACTATTTTGGATGATCACTTGAGTGAAGGATTTAGGTGATGGTAGCTTGATGGAGCTGGTGAAAAAGTTTGAAAATCCGAGTGGAAAAATAACACAAGGACAAGATGCATTGGGAAAAATTAATGCAAATTAGCAGGTGATCTATGGTCCACCGAGCCTCATCAACTTTAGATATTGGGGGTTGGAAAAAATGGTTTTGGGTAGACTTCTTTTCACCCAGATGTGTTTCTGAGAGTGCCACGCATCCACAAATGAAACCACGGTAGTTTTCCCCAGCCCGCCTTTGCATAATTAAACTTCGTGCTATTTCGCTGCCCGATATGTGCCTTAATCGATGATATGGGATACTTCGAGATCAACGGTCCGTAGGAATCCTTCCTTTGTGCTTCCGCTATATTTGTCCACATCAGTGCCATATATGACATGAGCCTCCAAATGACGCCATGTCTCTACACTGTTTTAGTCGCTTGCTAAATTTAAACTCAGATTTCAAGCATGATCGTTTTGTTGATAACAGGAGCCTTGCCGTTGCCCCCTGGCCTCTCATATCTATCTCCCAACATCCTATGTGCCTCACGCTCTGCCTCATGCTCTTCTCTTCTCTCTGCTTCCCTTTGTGCCTCTTCCTCTTCCTCTGAACTGGGAGGAGAAGGGGGAAAATATGCTCTAGGTCTCCTCTCCCTTCGTTTGTTGTAAGTGACGTATTCATCACCTATGTGCTCAAGACCCTCTATGTCACGACCCTCTGGGTCCACTGCTGAACTAATCATCTTTAGTCACATGATGGCAGGACTAAAGCTCTGATTCCAATGCAATGTTCTTGAATTGGCTAGTCTAGGAAACTCTGTTGATGTGTGTGTATGATTAATTGTTTACACATATAAATGAGCATACAAATAATAATTGCGACAAAAGACTGTAAATCATATATTATGATGTGTCTGAAGTACAATGTCAAATGCGACTGAAATAAAATGAATCACACAGCTAGATCAAATGACAAAAGGATCTTAGCCAGAATACAATAAGAAAACTAAAACAATGATACCCAATAATAGAAGACTACTGCGAGAGCTATAGAAGAGGTGTAAGGTTTGTTGCAAGCTATGACAACTCATACAAAAACTGCTGCAAGTTTGGAAAGTTCGCCCTGGTGGCTAGACCTCTAAGATCTACCTGGGAACTATCCCAAATAATGTGTCATGATGTCTCTCTCAGTCCCGGTGACTGTTCGGTCCTCTGCTGGTATGTTTGGACCCCAGATGGATCCCCCTGGGGAAATTCGCCCCCTCTGAAACTGGAAAACTACGCCCTAGTGATTCCACCATCGGAATCAACTAATATGTATCTCAAAATGATTTCCCTAGCCTACAGTGAAATGGGTCGGAAGGATTTCCCTGGATATGATATGAAGATTACTCAGGAACCCCGAATGTGTCCTCCCCAACTCTCGCACTCCCAATGTCTGAAAAATGTGCCCTAGATGTTTCCTCCATTGAATCTGATGAGGAACCAGGCAAAAGATGTGCCTTGCCTTCCTCTTACCTGGATCGGAAGGGATTCTTTGAACTCTCCCGGAATGGGACAAGTCGATCCACTATACCCCCTCATAAACTATGCCCTCACCCTGAATAAGTGCGCCCTTACTTCTGGAACCTATGAAACTGCTGTTGAAGACTGATGGAAGACCTAAGTGATCTCCCCGATGACTAGGGTGTGTCTCTCAACACCGAAATCATCCACTCATGTATTCTTCCTGGAATCCACTGAACTATCTCTCCTGAGATGAGCCTCTCTCCTCAATGACAAGTCAAAATCTGCATAATGATGAATTATGTCACTTAACATTCTCTTATAGCTACCCAAAACCCTAATTCGTTGTTGACTCTAATTTTAGCTCGTATGTTCTATTTTTAGCTCAATTTGACTTAAAAACACTTTTAGTCACTTTTAGCTCAATGTCACTTTCGAATTATAACATCCTCGACTGAAGTGACCTCAACTGACCATGTTTACCCCTGTCTGTACTTGGATATAATCTAATGGGGTTGTTTAGACCATTAAGCCTCCTCTTTGGAGCTCCTATTTGGAAAGGGACATTACAAAGAGTTATTAAAGCAAGTATGTTAGGGTTTCTACAACCCTAATCATTGAAGATGTAATTCTTTAACAACAAGAAGAAGAAATGGGAGAGAGCAGATGCCCTAGTAGAAGAAGAGTCCTCTTAATTAGGCTAACCGAATTCAAGCAATAAATCTTTCAAAGGACTGAAATTCACGTTTCCCAATGCAATATTTCATCTCTCCAATGCAACAAATTAATGACTAGAGCCTTTACTATTGGGTTAATGGAGTCTCAAGGAGCTTAGAGATGTTGGAGTTACTTCACACACAGCTAGGATTTCTTTTTCCTAAGGTTTTCCCTTGTTTTTAGTCATAATTAGTCATTATCCAGTCTCCTATATTTTAGGAGATAATATTCCACCTAGAGAATATTCTCTTTCAGTTGACACTTCAGTTTGACTAGTTGAGTTGAATTTAGATGTTGCATTGGTTTTATCACCATGCAACACTGGGATAATCACCATGATAATTCTACCTTGCCTTGGGATCATCACCAAACTGGTGCATTAGCCTTGATTCCTTAAGTTAACACCTCACTACTCACTCTTCAGTGAGTTAACTGAAGACTAGTTGACTAGTTAACTCAACTAGGTGGCAGTTCAGTCCCATAACTGCCTGAGAGACTAGAATAGGTGGAATTTCACTCCCGTAACTGTTGGTGTGTGTCCATATCAATCTAGACCACCACTATGGCGCATTGGTTCACCTCCAGTGCGCACTCATTGAGCTATACAAAGTATATCATGTGTAAACTATTCATTTTTCACAACTGTTAATGAGAATTCTTTCATTCTTTCTCTCCTTCTTCTTCTTTCTCCAATTCTCTCCGAAAATGTGTGTATTATTGTTTAGCTAGATATATTGTATTTAGGTTCAACAAATTTACATGGAATCAGAGCCGATGGATTGCTAAGAAAAAGCTACACCAAAATTTTTTGTAGGTACAAAAGATTGAAGACAACGGAAAGATGGAATTCCAAAAAGAATTCATTCTTACACCTTACAACTATTTTGCATGGAAGGATAAAATAACCATACATCTCCAATCCAGAGGGTTGTACAGGTTAACCTTGAATACATATACAAAACCGACATCAGCCATAGAAAAATCCAAGTACTTAAATCACATGGATGAGGCACTTGGAACAATTTGCAGTCTTATTTCTCCTGATCTCCTTTTTCATCTATCTTCCTGTAAGACTCCCAATGAAGCCTGGACCACCTTGGAAGGGATCTTTGGAAAACATGATGAGATGAGGGTACACATGCTGGAGGTGGAGCTGCTCACATTGGATCCAAAAATCTTCGAGAATATCCAAGATTTCTTTACAAAATTCAAGGATTTACTGTCGTAACTCAAAGCTTGCGGGGTTGATAAATTGAAGGACGAGAAACAAATGGCTCTCACCATTCTCTCCAAGCTTGGTCCTGAATTCTTTGTATTCGTATCTACATTCCATACTGTCAGATTCACCTTTGGAGCCACCTGGAAGATGCCTTCTCTTGAGGACTTTATCGAATCCCTGACACAACAACAAACCAAGCTCATAAATATGGGCACAATCAAAGGCCCAAGGGCGCATGCACTCACTGTGCATGATGGAAGCCACAAATATCAGAAATCTAAAGATAAATATAAGCGGAAATCTCATGCACATCCGAAGAAGGAAGGGTACACAAAACCCTTCACCGATGCCTTCGGATCTAAAGGATAAAAGGGAAGAAAAGGAGAGAAATGCATGTAATGTCACAAAGGATTACATTCGGAATCTGCATGCATGAAAAGAAAAATAGATCTGATGTCTCAAATACTTCAGCAAAACAACCTTGGAGATCACATCCCCGAGGGTGCAAAGAAGAAGAAGCCAGAAGATCTGAATTCCAAGAAAGGCAATTCTAGCCATGCCCTGATTGCCATCAACTCCTCTCCCGATGCTTGGATCGTTGATTCAGGAGAATCACATCATATGGCTACCTCATAAGCAGTCTATTCTTCATTGGATGCATGAAAAGGTCCTCCTACTCTAATGGGGGACAACTCTTTTGTCGAAGTCACCGACAAAGGAAGGATTGAACTCAGCAACAGAAGCTTTGAGAATGTGTTGCATGTTCCCAAACTTTTTGTCAACCATCTCTCCATGTATCAGATGACGAATTTTGGCACCAGAAAGAAAATTATATTCATGCCAAATTTCGTGGACATCTACGATATGAAAACAACTTCTAGGGTTGCTACCGGTGAGGTAAATCATCAGTCTAGATTGTATACATTTTCTGAATTCATTGAACCTGATTCTGCTTTACTGCTTACTCATATTGATGAAAGTAGTAGGATATGGCACGAAATTTTTTGACATTTGAATTTCAGATACATCCAACAACTTAGAAAGCATAGATTAGTGTATGGTCTACCAGACATCCATTTCTCCAAGGGAGTATGTGAGGGATGTGTTCTCGGAAAACACCCTCAAGAGAAATTCGACAAAGGAAAGTCTCAGCGAGCTTCCGCACCTTTAGATCTGATCCACAACGACCTTATGGGTCCTTTTTTGCATCCGTCCATCAACAAAGCGAGGTTTGTTCTCATTTTTGTTGATGATTTCTCATGTTTTACTTGGATCTACTTTCTCAGGAAAAAATCCGAGGTCTTTCAACACCTCAAATATTTCAAAGCCTTGGTTGAGACACAGTCCAAAAAGAAGATCAAAATCCTTTGAATTGATAATGGGGGAGAGTATGTAAATAATGATATCCATAATCTTTGCCATGAGGCAGGGATTCAATTGCAACACATAATTCCCTATACTCCAGAACAAATTAGAGTTGTTGAACGGAAAAACTGATCTCTAAAGGAGATGGCATCTTTCATGTTGCATGCAAAGTCACTACCACAAAGACTATGGGCCGAAGAACTTAATTGTGCAACATACATCCAAAATAGATCTCCCCATCGATCTATCAAGGATAAGACCCCCTACGAGGCTTGGAGCAGCCTCAAACTGGAAGTGACCCACGTTCACATTTTCGGTTCACGTGCATGGGCCCAGATTCCCTCTGAAAAGAGGAAGGAACTTGATCCATGAAGCATTGAGTGCATTTTTGTTGGATACCTCGACGGTGTGAAGGGATATCGGCTTATTGATCTTTCCTCGGACTAGATCATCATTGAGCATAATGTCCAATTCGAGGAAAGTGTCTCGCATGTACCTCAACAGCCGCATGCAGACACCTTCACTCTTCCACCTGTCCGAGATGATGAGCATGTACATGTTGACTCTTCTTCAGAAGAGAGTTCTGATTCAGAGGAATAAAATGATTTAGATTCAGATTCAGTATAGTTAGATGTTGAGTCAGAGCATCTAGATGCAGTTGCAGAGCCAGAGAAGAGGCCCAAGTGGACACAGACTACTCTTTGAGATGTAGGGGATCTCGTTGGTGATCCAGTCGATACTAGGAGGAATCGATCTGATTTCAAGGAGCCTCTTGTTGCACTCACTACCACCAAACCATTGCCCTCCAGGCATATTTTCTTGGTTCAGTCTTCAGACCCACATTCTTATGGAGAGGCTACTGGAATTCCCTTTTGGGAATCTGCCATGCAAGAGGAGTACAACTCCCTCCTCGAGAGCTAGAATTGGGATTCGGTTCCCCTTACTTCTGGGAGGAAACTTGTCAGATGAAGATGGGTCTACAAGACCAAGAGTGCAATGGATGGACAGATCAATAGATACAAAGCCAGGCTTGTTGCCAAAGGCTTTTAGCAGGTTCATGGTATTGACTATGATGAGACCTTCGCTCTAGTAGTGAAGATGGATTCCATATGATTGGCACTTTCCATTGCGACATCCAAAGGATGGGAAGTCCATCAGATGAACGTGAAGAATGCATTTATTCATGTTATCTATCTGAGGAGATCTACATGGAGTATCCCCAGGGATTTATGCAGGACTCATCTTTGGTCTGTCAACTGAAGAAGTCCCTTTATGGCCTCAAGAAGGCTCCAAGGGAATGGTATGCCAAGATGGAATCCTACCTGTTGTCACAGAACTTTGTACATTGTAAATCAGACCCAAATGTCTACATGATCAGGATGGCTGATTCAATTCTACTTTTAGTTCTGTAAGTCGATGATTTTCTGATCACCGGGTGCTCGACTTCAGCGATTTCTGCAGTTAAGAGGATTCTACACAACAAGTTTTTGATGACGGACATGGGTCCGCTACACTTCTTCCTTGGACTCGAGATCACTCAGGATGCATCAGGCATCAAACTGTCTCAGACCAAGTATGCACGAGATATCCTTGAGAGATTTCACATGACAGACTACAAGTCTGCTCTGACTCCTTTCCTATCAGGAGTCAAACTTGAGGATGGCAGGGAGACTCCACTGATTGATAGTACACTATATAGATAGCTAGTGGGGGGCTTGTTGTATCTCACACACTCCAGACCAAACCTCTCATATGAAGTTGGTACAGTTTCTAGATTCATGCAGGAGTTGCATGAGCTACATTGGAAGGCTGCAAAGTGTATCCTTCAATATGTATAGGGCATCATCACCTTTGGGATTCATTATGCAACAGACTCTACATTAGATCTCATCGGGTTTATTGATTCCGACTGGGATGGTGACAACATTGATCGCAAGTTCACATCTGGTTACTCACTCAGTCTTGGTTTTGGGCCTATCTGTTGGTCGAGCAAGAAGTAATTTTCCATTGCTCTATATTTAGCCGAGGTAGAGTATAGAGGGGTAGTTAACATAACCATTCAGGCTATGTGGCTACAACATTTTCTCACTGAGTTGGGTATTCAGTTTCATCGACCGAGTGTCATCTGGTGTGACAACCAGAGAACTCTGAAGTTTTGCAGAGATCCAGTTCAGAGGTAGTGGACGAAGCACATCAAGATCCACATGCACTACATCCAGGACTTAGTACATGAGGGGATCATCGACTTACAGTTCTGTCCTTTAGCATAACAGATGCCAGACATCTTCACCAAGACCTTCACTGAGAAGAAATTCCATTCTCTGCGAAGTTGTCTTGGAGTGAAGGACACAGTTGCCTAGAAACTGTAGTTCTTCTTTTTACATACATTGTACCTTGAGGGGGGGTTTTCCCATGAGGTTTTCCCTCTTTCCTCACTTTATTTTCAGTGTATATTTTGTATTTGGGTACCTAACATGGCCTCGTTGCTGGGACCCATTCTTTATTTTCACCATAGTGATGTTCCGGGGGGGTGTTGGAGTTACTTCACACACACCTAGGATTTCTTTAAGGTTTTTCCTTATTTATTAGTCATAATTAGTCATTATCCAGTCTCCTATATTTTAGGAGAGAATATTCCACCTGGAGAATATTCTCTTTCAATTGACACTTCAGTTTCACTAGTTGAGTTGAGTCTAGATGTTGCATTGGTTTTATCACCATGAAACATTGGGATCATCACCATGATAGTTTGACCTTGCCTTGGGATCATCACCAAACTGACACATTATCCTTGATTCCCTGAGTTAAATCCTCACTACTCACTGTTCAGTCGGTTAACTAAAGACTAGTTGACTAGTTAACTCAATTAGGTGGCAGTTCACTCCCGTAACTGCCTGAGAGACTAGACTAGGTAGCAGTTCACTCTCGTAACTACTGGTGTGTGTCTAGATCACTCTATACCACCACTATGGCACATTGTTTCACCTCTAGTGCACACTCATTGAGATATATAGAGTATATCATGTGTAAACTATTCATTTTTCACAACTGTTAATGAGAATTCTTTCACTCTTTCTCTCCTTCTTCTTCTTTCTCCAATTCTCTCTGCAAATGTGTGTATTATTGTTTAGCTTGATCTATTCTGTGCAGGTTCAACACATTTACAAGAGAAGCTACCTCCTTGGGGGTGTAATCCCTTTTACTCCCCAAGGCAAGTTTCCCTAAACTAGGGTTTAAGCTAAGAGGGTGTATGCCCTTATACTTCTCTTAGCAAACCCTTGTCAATGAGATGAAGCAATAATATGAAGAATAATGTGATGAAGACTAAGGTGGGGGTGTATTCCCTTATACTTCCCACCTAGCTCTTATCATAACAATACTTGTCTTGAATAAAATGATAGCAAGAGAGTAAAAACCATACCAATATCAAGAATGATGCTAAGACAATCCACCGCAAGAGCTAGAGAATAACCTTCCAAGGATAGTGCACCACTTCTTCCATTAACCATTCAAAAAATAGCCATACACAATTGCACAAGAGGTAAAAGAGCTAAAGAGGCCGAAAATTTCAGACCAAGTCTCTCACAAGAGGGAGAGTGATATGTTTAAAATGAGATCACATGATCTCTATTTATACAAAATTAGCTATTATAGCTTGTCCATAAAATAAGGAGTACAACACAATATTAGGGGTCAAAAATGATAACCTTTCCTCCTTAACACAATAATTCATTTAAAATTCCATACTTTGCACAAATTAAACCCTAATCGAAGGTGACGTCACCACTTTAGGGGATGTTTTTCCACTTTGAGGAGGTCATTGGTGTTGGAGAAGCATGGAGGGGCCTCCCAAGGCCATGTGTCAAGGATATAGGTGATCTTATCATGGTTGAAACCCTCTTCTACTCAAAATTTCTAAGTGCAATGAGTGGCACCTCACCACCAATCCCTAACCCCCATGGCAATGATGTCATGCTAAAAAGTAGGATGTTTTTGCCTTGCTGGGAAAATAGTTTGGCTAGAAATGGGTGGGCTAGGTTGTCCAATTCATCATCAAGGTTGTCCAAGTCATCTCTTTCTCATCTGGCATGCGGGCCCCTGACATCCAACCTATGGTCTTGTAGCCCCATGGAATCCCAAGCTAGGCTTGTTCTCCCAAACTTGTCCACCAGCTAGGTCCTGCAAAGACAAATGAGCACACTCTCCAAGGATCTCAAGTCATAAAATCATGATAAGTGGATTCAATCAATAAATAATCTATCTAAGAATGTGCATCAAATATTACTATAGAAAAAAAATTAACAACTCAAAGACACTATGCAACTTGTCAAGCTTAAGTATGGGAGGGTTGACAAGGTGTCCTATTTTGTATATATTTCCCTAGGTCAAGGAGAGCCTCCAAGAGGTCCCTCTCTAAGACATGTAGAGTGTACGAGATGCATAGGTTTAAGACTCAATGTGCATAGGGCCCATGACATACTAGGGGTCATAGTGTCTCATTCATGGGTGCCTTTGTAGAGGGTGTGTGGTACCTTCGCCCGCAATGCACTTTTTACAAGCCCATTATTTTCCTTTTATCTTTCTTTATTTATCTTTTCTTTAGCACAAGGAGAGGTTGAAGGTCACTGCTCTGGCGTGGTGACCAAATGGTGGAAATGTCACCCAAAAATACCTAATGGAAATGAGAAGGTTGGCTCGTGATGAGACCCCCTTTCTCTCAACCATGTAACCGAGAGTCACTGCCCTGGTTTGGTGACCAGATAATGACAATGTCATACCACTAGATATCCATGCACATGATAGGTCAGCTTGTGATGAGATTGCATATCCTTGAATCTACCTTTCAGGCATTTCTTTTTTATATTAAGGGTTCCCTTTTATTCAAAGATAATCATTTTATTGCTTTCTTGGGTGATCCTTGGGTGATCCTTGGGCGAAGCATCTGGAAAGTTCATATATGGCTTCTATCTTTTATCCAACACCAACCCCTCTCAGCCTTTAGCCCCTTCTTCCCATAGAATGAGGGACAACCCCTTCTTGGGTCAATACACCCTAAAATACCAAGAGATAAGGAAACAAAGGGGAATAATGATGGAAAATGGTTAGTATGGTCGAGAATGGTATGATGGCTCATTAAGGGATTTCCCAGTAGCAAACCCATTCCCAAAGAAGACCACTTACTAGGGCACAATGTCAACCACCACTGTGAAGCAGGGAAAAATACATAATGTCCAAGCACATATCATGAAATCTAGAGCAATCTAAGATACAACATAATCAAATGGCTTAGGTATTGAAATGATGCTCACCATAATACTGACTTGTACCTCATGGAGTAAGGTCCACTGCCTTCCAGAAGCCAATTGGTGTGGTGGATTCCATCTATATACCTGTGACCATCTATGGTGGTGAGTGGGTTTTCCATCTGTGTAAAGGGGTATTGTCTGTCATGTAATCTCTTGACACTCCATATCTGCAACCTGCAGGCCTCGAGACATCATCTCCTTAGTTATCCACAAAATGGGGATAAGATGCCTCATTATTTAGCTTTGGTAATCCTATTACTAGGGATACCTCCCTTGAGTTGGAGAAAATCCAACTAAAAGTGAGAGGATAGGTTGCTTAGGTGACAATGGTGACCATCCTAATAGTTCCCCCATGGATTGTACCTTATGGATTAGGGATTTTATCATTGAGTGGAGGTTGGGGAGGTAACAAGGATCTCAAAACCTTGGATTTTATTGTTTCATTCCAATGACACTAGTGCTTTAAACTAGTACAACTATTGAGAACCCAACTTGGGTTTGGGACCCTAGGAATTGGGTTTGGAAACAAAGTAATAGAGACAAAAACTAAGAGTAGAGTGTTTGTAAGTGGCCAGTGTGAACCTTTAAAGCTATTGTGATAATTTAAGTGCAAATCATGGAATTGATTTTGAGCCTTGAGCTTTAATCACTCTGCATCAAAAATCAAATGTAGGATTGTGATTTCATATCGTTGAGAATTAGGGTTATCGAGTTCAATCCCAACTAGGAGTCTTTATATTAAAAAATGTAAGAGAATTTTATTGATATGCAGTGAAGCTACCTAATTTCATTGGTGATGTGGTTTTGAAATTGGTGGATATAATGTGAGAAATCAATATATATTATATATAGATACAAAGTTACCAAATGTGACTACGTAGGGCTTTGGATACACTGTCTATTGTATCTGGTACACATACGAATCTGATACATATTGGATATGTGTCATGTTAACGCTCTGTAAATTCCCATAGGTTCAGGAAGTAGAAGAAATTTATCAGAGGTAACTTTATCCAACAACTTCGAAACTGGAATCTATCCCTTCCATTTTCAGAGAGGGATCTCTCTGTAAGATTTAGAAATGTTTCAGGTTTCAGATATAAGGCTAGTTAAATAAACAGGATTGTGTTGTTTTGTTTTATAAAAAGGTTGAAATATTGCTTACGCATCCATTGGACTATGGGGTCTGTGTTAAGGTTTGATATCTGAGAACATATTTTATTAGGTTTCTTCACAGGGCAGGATAATGCCAATGTTGGATCCTTTATAATTTGAAGTGATGGATAACAAAAATAGATGAGATAATCAACTATAATAAAGAAGCATTCAAGAATTTCTTTATCACAATATCAGAAGACAAACATTTAGATCTTTAAAATCCAAAAACAGAGTATACAAAGATAAATTCTGCAACTTTAACTTCTTTTAAATTATCAGATGTAGAAAACAAAATGATAACGAAGAAAGATAAACCATTCAACGAAGAGGAGTAAACATCACCAACAGTTAACACACAGGAATCATGTGAATCATCCCTTTTTATTACTGGTAGATCTCTTCAAAAATATTACAGTTTACAGCTTGCTTGGGTGTAAAGATCAACCCTCAATACTTCAAAGTTTGAAGTATTTATACCAAAATTACAATCGATCTTGTCATTAATGATCAGGATGTGGTAGAATCCAAATCTAACTAACTGGATAACAAAATACATAATTGTAGGAACCACTAATGATCTGTTGGATTCTTTGAGTTGATTTTGGGGAATGTTGTTGGTGAGTCATCAACTCGACTTTGACTGCTCCGCATGCTGATTTGTACATCCACATCACCTTTTAGTCGATCAATTCACATAGTTTGTCCCATCTCTGCTGACTGGGAATGTTGACTTTGAGCAGCCTTCGATACACCTCATCTATCACTGTGTACTTAGTGAAGGTGGGTTTGCTGATGAAAATATACTTTATCTCTTGCTGAATACTCAGGTCTAATCTCAGAGTTTCCAAGAAGGTTTTGCCTGTGATACTACCTTTTATGCCTACAAACTTGGACCCGTCCTTTGCCACAATGCGGATTTTCTGTTTATAATCTGAGAGAGTGATCAACTTGTTATTGATCACAAATAAGCTTGGGAGACATTTCTTCTGCAAAGAATCAGTCTTACTGAAAAACCTCTATACTGCGACATCCATCGCCTGAACTTTCTCCTCGAGTTGCAACATTAGCCCCCTCTTGGTCAAGACTGTCTTAACTTCAAGAATAGTTTCAGTCCTGTCCTCAATCTGCAGGGCTTCCAGTTCTTCCTTTGATTTAGAATTTAAGAATTTGATTATCTCGTTGGCCTCTGTAGGCATTTCACCCAATTCTCCCTTTATCCTATCGATGGCATGTCTGGCTCTCTGCACTAGATCATGTTGTTCAAACATGATTTATATCAGAGACCAAATTTCTGTCACTGATTGACAAATGTCCATCCAGATATTTTCCTTAGCCTCTGACAGAGTCTTAGCCATGATTGTTTCTTTCTGCAACTACTGCAGTTCCTGTTTGAGCTTGTTTGACTTGTGCCTCTCATTGTTGTAACTACTTGGAATGTGGAATTCATCTTTTGGAGATTTTGAATATCTTCTTGTAGTTTTTTTATTTCTTCCCCTTGTAGAGTCATATCTTCCATTGCTTTTCCCAATTGGTCTGCTGCATCTAGAGTTGTTACTATTGTTGCTCCTGAAATTTCCCCTGTGGTTGTTGATGTTGCCACTGTTGTACTAAATCCTGTGATCGGGACTACATTCAATGGTATGACTACCATTGGCACATTCTTCTCCTTTTCCTTGACCAACTTGTCTAGCTCAACTTCCATTTCTTTAATTTGAGCATTCTGTTCCATGATCGAATTTAGCATCTCCTCTTTTTGTCCTTTAGTCTCGACCATCTCTTTAGCTTATGGGTCTTCAGTAGCAGATATTTTTAATTGTTTCCTTAGGGAAACTATGTCAACATTCTTATTTTTGACAAGCTCTTCAGCTTCTTTGATATTGGCCGGATCATAACCAATTTTGAGCACCAATTCTTCTAGGGTCTTGATTTTGTTATCCTTGGCCAAAGAGGGCACCTTCTCAAGATTTATATGAGTCTGGACATTACTCAATAAAACTTGTATCTTTTTTGCGGTCGTGGAGGTGTTCTCCTAGGTGGAGAAAATCATTTCTCCAGTCTATCTGTGTAGGTCCATCTGGTCAGCTAGATGTACTTCTGCAACATCAAACTCGAATGTTGCCCTTTATAATCAGAAATGGTTTTGGGCTGAGGTACCTATGTCTGCAAGTAGGCCATGTGCATTCTCCCCTTTTCTGTATCAAAGGCGGATATAAGTCTATGCTGAGCTGTGGATGTTTGTTTCCAAAATTGAGCATAGGTGTTGTTTGTTAACATCTCATTCTTCTTCTTGATCAGGTTGTACTTCTCAAAGAGATTCAGTCCTACAGGCTCCTGTGCAACTCTAGTTGTTAGTATTGTATCGCCGTGCTTCTTTGATGACGAGGTGGACATCGTCTGCTGGATTCCTACGAAAAATGGAGAATGCTCACCTTCCATGACTGTAGGAGACTGAGTCTCTTGTCCACTAGACTCGTCAAGTGTATGGATGGTCTTGGGTCTTTTTCTATAAACCTGAAAATCATCTATTGAGACTTCAGTGACCGAGGGAGATACCTCTTTCCTAGGTATTTTCTCTATTGGCGCCCGAGGAGTATTAGTTGGGGAAATACTAGCAGAAGGGGGATGCTGATCAGTATATGTCAGAGTGTTCTCCTCCCACTTGGTCTGGTTCATGAAATTTTCGATTTCTGGTTTGGGAACATGAGCATATGGAGAGTTTTTATTCTTTAGTATGGTTTTTGCAATGACACCAGTTGGATCGTACTGCCAAGAGAAGCCGATACTGAATTTCATTTCTTTTAAAATCCTATTCACCTCCTCTCCTGCAGCCCGATTGTTATAGATGAAAGATCCTATTCGTTCCTTGATTCTCAATTGTTGTTTCTTTTTTAAGGCCATGAAGTGAATATCATCAGAGTTGATCATTTGTCTAATGTACTCCAAAGCAAAAATCCTGAGGGGCAGATATTTGGGGAGTTTATATGGTGGAAGCTCACAACCATAGATTTTGATCTCTGTGTGATCCTAGTAGAGGTACCAGTCCTCGGTTTTGGTAAGTTATGACAGGTGCAGGAGCCTCTGAATCTCTTCATTAATCCCAGGTTCCTCCCGTCCACTCAACATGCTTACCACTGGGTGGTAAAATTGATCAATGAACTGTTTGAAACTGAAATCTGATGAGTTATTTTTGAGTAAAGATGTCCAGGAGGTGACAACTTGCGGATGGTCATCCCAGTCCAGTTTCTGCATAGAAAATGAGAACTTCTCTGCTTGAAAGAAAATGAACATGTAAGCTAATATGGAAGAATATCAGAACATTCCTTCTGTGGGAAACTTGAATAGTTGCTCGTGGATATTATCGGCCAGAAACTGACTGAAATTAAATTGGATGGTGGTCTTCTCTTCAGTGGAGAAAATGGACAAGAAACCCAGGATGGGTTTGTCCACCCATTCATTTGAATAATACCCAAGCAAACAACACAGGGATGAAATGACTTGATTACCTTTTGTTGAGAACATGGAGGATTGATAAGGAGGATTTTTTTGGGGGAATTGGGCACTCTCAGGGAGGAAAAGGTTGAAAATCTGTGCTCCCTGGGCAAAATATATTTTCTAGTACATTTCAGTTAAGATTTCAATGGTGAGAGGGGAAAGGGATTTTGATCTAGGAATTTGCATCATCTGGTCAATGGTTTCAACTGTAATGGTGAATAGAGTCTCTCCAGATGATGAGATGATATCTCTCTGATTGGGAAGATAGTGTGCCTAGCACTTGAGGGTGAACTCGGGGAAATGGTGAATTTGGGGGAAAATATATAGTGGGAGATTGGACTCCCAGAGTCCAATCTTGTCACTGTGGTCTAGGAAGGTGTCTCTGAACCATGAGTGTAATTTAGCGAAATTGAATTTGCATTTGGGTTCTGAAATCAGGTAATCTTTGTCGGCCAGAGGGATCTAGTCGAGGTCGATGGGAGGCGGGAGGAATGGATTGTCATTGATCTTTGAATGTTTGGAATTTGGTGCCATCACTTCGACTAGTACTTGAAAAAGTTTGAAAAAGACCGATGTTGATTGTAATGTCCAGAGGTTAATGGTGGTTGAAGGAGAAAGGGCGAAGAGGACGAAGATTTCAGCGACATCTAGATTGTGAATGGTGAAGAAATGTTGAGAAACATGACTATTTGGATGAATGGGTATCCGTTGGGGCACG
>ML802789.1:360524-383304 GCA_009831015.1 Picea engelmannii
GGGTTTGAAATTTGACAATCAATTCTAGATTGATACACAGTACCAGTAGTTCCACCAACAAATGACAAAGCAATGAAACTTGGTCAGAATAATTCCAAAGCTACAAATTCACTTTTGAATGGTCTCAATGAAAAAATATTCACCAAAGTTGCACATTGTAAATCCGCTCAAGAGATTTGGGACAAGATTCGGAATATTTATGGAGATACAAAAGTCAAAGCAACAAAAATTCAAAATTATAGAGGTTAGTTTGAACAACTTAAAATGAAGGAAGATGAGAATATTGCAGCCTACCTCTTAAGAGTTGACAAAACAGTGAATGCAATCATAGGATTGGGAGAATAAATCGAAGAATCTGTAATTGTTCAAAAGATACTAAGATCTCTTCCTATGAGATTCAACCCTAAGATATCAACACTAGAAGAAAGATTGGGTATGAACTCAATAAGCATGGATGAACTACATGGAATTTTCATAGCATATGAAATGAGAACTAAACAAGAAAATCTAGATGTAAAAGAAGCAGCCTTCAAAGCATCCAAAAGATCAAAGCAAAAAAAAAAGGAACAAGAAGAATATAACAACAGTAGGGATGTCTCGGAAGATGATGAAGAAGTGGCCAACTTTGCCAAAAGACTGAACAAGGGAACCAATGGTAGGTATAGAGGTAAGCTTCCTTTAATTTGTTTTCATTGTGATGGTATTCGTCATTTTGCTAACAAATGTCCTCATAAGAAAAAGAGAAATGATGAAGGTTACTCAAAAGGAAAACACACATATAAAAGCAAAAGAACAACAAAGAAAGTTTTCAAGAAACGCTTATGCATCAAACAAGACATCTCATCATTAGATGAAGATGAAATTAGTGAGAGTGAGACAGGAAGAGTTCTATTCATGGCAGTAAAACATTCTGACAAATAAGACTCCGAAGAAGAATATGAAGAAGCCAAAGAAGGATATGAAGAAGTCAAAGATGAAATTGAAGAGGCAAAAGTTGACTATTGAGAAGAATTAATGTGTGCCATAGAAGTTATCAGAAGAGAAAAGAAGAAAAACAAGAAACTACAAGCAGAACTAGACAAGAAAAAGGACACTCGAGAACTAGAACAAATGATCACAAGATTGAAGGTTCAAATAGAAGAAGATAAAATAATTGAAGAAGCATTTAAAGAAGAACTAGAAGAAAAGAAAAAGATCATTGGAAACTTGGAAGCAGAGATTGTCACACTAAGAAAAGATATTCAAAAGAAAAATATGCAGAATAGCTCAAAAGTTCTGGATGACATTATCAGTAGTAAAAAATCTCATCTTGACAAGTCTGGACTTGAATACAATCAGACGGAAAACGGCTCAAGCTCCAAAACAACAGAGTAAGAAACAAATCCAAAAATCTATGAAGAAACAATCAAAGGGGATAGGAAGATATACAAGGAAGCTTACAGGGACACTCCTCCACCAAGAAGATTCAGATTTCAAAATCAACAACAGATAGATAGGCCTCAAGAAGAAGAAGGATTCATAAGAGCAACTTCTTTCTAAAGATCTTCAACTCCCAGGTATCAAACTATATATTTTGGTTTATGTTATGCATGTAATAATTTTGGACATAAAGCTATGAATTGCAGAGCTAAAAACAGGAACAATAACAACTTTGAGAGTCATACACAAAGGGGTTACTCAAGAAGACCTAGTGAAACACAAACAATAAGTTACAACAGGTTTGAATCTTTGAGCATTGAAGTGGAATGTTACAAATGTAACAATTTTGGACACGTGGCCAAAAATTGCAGAATGACAGTCCCTCCTAAAGAACCTCAACAGAATAACAGAGTCACAGACAAGAACCTTAGAAAATGACATGGATAAGAAAACAATATCAATGTAGCAATGAAGAATGCACGGTCGCTCTACAAGCTAAGCAGAAGAAACACGGTTGGTTATAGTTTATTAATTGAAGTTTATGTTGATGATATTATTTTTGGTAGTGATGATGACAGGTTAAGCCAGAAATTTGCAAAAGATATGTAGAATGAATTTGAAATGTCGCTACTTGGAGATCTATCCTTCTTTTTGGGACTTCAGATATGTCAAAGCAACCAAGGAATCTTTATTTCTCAAATCAAGTGTATCAGAGAAATGCTAAAGAGGTTCGGAATGGAAGATTGCAAACCAGTTGCAAGTTAAGAAAAGATGATGATTCGAAGTCTACGGATCAAAGGCAATACAGGTCAATGATTGGCAGCCTCCTATATGTGACAACATCCAGACTAGATGTAATGCAAGCAGTTGGACAGGTGGAAAGATTTCAAGCAACACCAAATGAGTCACATGTGTTAGCAGTGAAGAAGATTTTTAGATATCTCAAAGGAACATAAGAATTTGGATTATGGTATCCAAAAGGAAAGGATCTATCACTTATTGCCTACACAGATGTAGATTAGGCAGGTTGTATTGATGATTGATGAAGCACTAGTGGAGCAACGTTCTACTTGGACGAGTGTTTAGTATCATGTCTAAGCAATAAACAATCATTAGTATCTTTATCTACAGCCAAGGCAGAGTATATTGCAGTAGCATCATGTTGTACACATGTTCTTTGGATGAAACAAACTCCGACAGATGACAGGTTGAGTATGATGATCCCATTCCAATCTATTGTGATAATACAAGCGCCATCAATATCTCAAAGAACCCGATGATGCACTCCAAGATGAAGAACATTCCAATCAAGTATCACTTTCTACGGGAGCAGGATGCAGAAAAGAACATTAGAGTTGAGTATGTGGGAACAAAATAACAAGTGGCATACATCTTCACAAAACCACTTCCATGGGAATCCTTTGAATATCTTCGCCAGAGACTTGGATTTATTTCTACTCCAAAATGAATGCTTTCTACTCCAAAATGAGACTTGGAGTTAGTTCAGTCAGGGGGAGCAACCCCGGATGGAAAGATACCTTTGCCATTAATGGCAAAGGGGGAGAGATTTATCAGATACAGAGGACAGAGGAATCATTCCAAGGGGAGCGATTTATCATATATAGAGCACAAAGGCATGTTTCCATGGGGAGCATGAGTGATATGATTTCAATATTAAATCATATTGTTGCCATCAATGCCAAAGGGGGAGATTGTTGATTAAGGTTGGTTTTCATTGATGTCAACCCTTGAAGAAAGCCCCGTAGCACAAAGGTTGGGTAATGGACCCAAGATTGTTTGATGTAAAGATGACTCGTTATTGTCTTTTCATGGTTGATAACAAGTAGAAATGGATGAACTCTAAAGTGGTCCCCTTATGGTGAAAGCCTTCATGGGAAGACGCTTTGTGTATTGAGTTATCCTAGAAGTATGGTTAGAGAACCCATGATTATTTTTGGAATAATGAGATGAACACCAATTAATTTTTCAGTGAAACTATCATATATGGATAGTGCTTTTCATGTCATTTCTGGTGGTATGTGGAACATCACATAACTCCTCACGGTTAGAGAGTTATGGCCATGAGAAGTTGGAGAACCCAGGTTTGGGTAATGGACCAAAGTTTGTTTGATGGATAAAGGTGTGAGTTTTGATATATTTTTAGGTAATACTATTCTATATGGATAGTACATTTCATTCCATTTCTGTTGGTATGTGGAACGTCACATAACTCTTCACAGTTTGAGAGTTATGCCCTTACAAAGTTGGAAGACCCTCATATGTCATCTAGAAGCCCCAAAAGGTCAAAGTGGTTTAAGAGTTTTTTAAAGGTAAATAATAAAGTGAAGTGATGAGTGCACTATAATTCAAAATGAATACAAAATAAATTATTTAAATAATAAATTTAATGGATAAATTAGAAGTGGGTTAACCCTAAAATAAGGAAAGTGGGCAAAGTGACCTAGAAGATGTTTCTAAGGAAGCTACTTTGAGAGTATAAATAAGAGGCAAGGCTCTCTCATTTAAATAAAAATTGAGAATATTGAATACCTATAGGTGTCTGAGGTAAACAGGGGATATCTAAGCCAAATTTCTGAGGGAAGGTGAAGAAAAGAAGGCTGGAATTCAAGGAAGGATAAATTCTTTTGATGATGCTTTCTAAGGTATGTTATTTACAGGTCATCTCACCATTTTTGCAATAACTTTTTTTATAGAATGATTCATATAGTGAAATTGATATTCCATTGAGGAAACATATCCAAGTATCTGTGGTAAAAAAATCATCTTGTGGGTTTTTGTATTTTTGGAGTTACACTCCGTGGAAAATAGGGCTTGTGGCTAGTCCTGAAACTAGTCAAAAACAGGGGTTTCGGGTAAAAACGTCATAACTTCTTCACAACAGATCAAAATTATGTAAGACCAAATGAATTGGTTATAGTAACATCTTTAGTATGTTTTATAACATTTTCATATCGATTCAACAAATATTCCTTGTGGGCCACTCTCTACAAGGTCACTCTCTAGAATAAGCCAGAATTCAGCAAGGTGTGCCATTTTTGCTATAACTAATTTTATGAGAGGTTCCAAGTAGTGAAACATGGAGGAATTGCATTAAACACACTGAAGAACATTGTGTATCAATTTCATATATTTATTCATTACAAGTACAAAGTTATGATTATTTCAAGTCATGGTTTTTTACTAATCCAAAACTAGTTATGTGAGACTAAAGAAAAGTTTGATGTAAATGCTAGTCTCTTGTTGTTTAAAGTTAAGGAAGGTTTGTAGGTATGTGATCATATACACCAGGTCTATTATAGAGTTATAAATCATATTTGGATGATGAAATTGATGAGGTCTTTTAGTTGAGGTACAAGTTGGGTACATGGTTGAGACAAGTAGTTGATGAGTTGGCACATACATGAGGTGTACAATTGATGATGTTGGTAAATATTGATGAGTCATAGTTGATGAGTAGTTGACACATGATTGGTACATACTTGGAACATGGTTGTTTGCACTTGTTTATGGTACATGTTGATTACAGATTGTTTGGTACAGGTTGGTGCATGGTTGATGCACTTGTTTATGGTACAAGTTGGTGCATCGTTGATGCACTTGTTTATGGTACAAGTTGATTACAGGTTGAGGTACAGGTTGATGCATGGTTTAGGTTTAATGGTATAGGTTTACAATAATATATCTCACATTGATAGTGTGATAGTGGTTCCATTATTCTACTTCTACTTCAGGGCGGTTGGACGGGACAAGGCTAGGTGGTTGTATCCACCTTCTGGTTGTAGCTGGAGAACTTAGGGGGTTGTAGCCTCCTTCTAGTTGTAGCCAGAGAATTGGGGAGTTGGAGCTTCTCTCAGGTTGTAGCCTGAGAAACTAGGGGGTTGGAGCCTCCTTCCAGTTGCAGCTGGAAAACAAAGAAAGTTGGTGCTTCCAATGAATGTAATTCTTCAAGACATATAAGAAAAAGCATTCTGTGGTTTTCTCTCGATTTGGGTTTCCACGTAAAACACTGGTGTACTATGTATGTGTGTGATTGTTCATTTATTATTGCTCATTATTGGATAATAATTCTACATTGATATAACAATTGGATTCTTTGGAGAAAAAGGATTATAATTACATTATTACTGATTCACCCCCCCTCTTAGTAATCCAACAAAATGAACACGGATATTTTTGGTCAACGTGACCCTGGATAAAACCCCCCTGGGGAAAACCAGTTTAGAATGCAAGTCTATATATGTGGAGAATAGAAAGTGGAATACAACAAGTACATGAAACAAATGAACCTGATACAATAAAATCTTGTCTCAAGCTACAACACAAGTCCAAGAGTGAGAGATGCGCTCAATCATGGTGTGCCCTCCTCAAATATAGCTCTATACACTGAAATGAAGCATCCTTTCTCCCTGAAGCTCTGATGGAGAAACCTTTGCACCACAATGTGCTCTTGTATGTTGCCTCTCCACTGAAACTGTTCTCGAAGCAAGCTGACAATTGCAAGACCTCCCTGCTAGTTGTGTGCCCTCCTCCTCAAGTGCGCCCTCCTCCCAGCAAGAACAACCACCACAAATAGTGCCCTCCTTCACCCTTGCACCCTCTACTCTCTATAGTGTGCCTAAGATAGTGAAGGAGACCTCTCCATGAAGTAAGAACCTCCCATAAGTTAGAAGGATGCTCCCTCTCACAAGTATGCACCTATCCTCCTCACAAATGCACCCCTACTCAAGCAATAAACTCACAACAATTATTTACCCTTCCTTGCCATGCGCCCTCCATCTACTATCAATAATGCCTCTCCTCAACAAGATGGAACCATCCACAAGGAGTGCCCAACCTTTGCTTGATGTGCCTCTTCTCCTCAAGATGCGCCCCTCCATAAGCACTTGCGCCTCCTACTAGATATATGCACCCACAAGGAAGAAAAAGCCCATACTCCATGGCTTTCTCTCCATGGTGAACTAGACCTAATATCAAGCTCCCTCCTTCACCCCTGACCTCGTGCTCCCCTCTCCTCCTCAAGATTTGTGCCCAAGAGCTCTTTTCCTCTTCTCCTCTCCTCTCAAGTGAAGAATAAGTCTCATAATGCCCTATTCCCTCCTTTAGCCTACTTTGGCCAAACCTTATTAGATCAATGGCCTAGAACAAATATAACCAAGTCTAATCAATGGGTGAGATCCAATCCCTAAATCTCACTAAGGAAACCCACTTTCCTTAGTTTGATTTATGTCTCTTAATTCACGCACATAGTGAATTAATTGTCACTTTAATTACTTAAGTGACATATTTCACTTTTGACTTAAATCTCCTAAGTCAAAGTGAAATTAGAATCATAAAGTAAAGTAACAAGGGTAATAGTATCCCCCTTTGTGTTTAGAGAATCACAAACACAAGGGGACCACTTTCCAAGGTACCCAAAACTCAACAGTGCTCAACATAGAAGGCCATCTTCAGATGTAGTCCACTCTAAGGGTTTATTTAAGTGACCTGTACAAAATACTTATAGATATCCTCTTGAATGATTTTATTCATCTCCTATCTGGTGGGTAAGTGGTGGTAAGGTGCGTCCCGGGAATATCTAAACGAAGGGAGTCAGTGCATTTTAATACCAACATATGCTAGGAGATCTGATACCTTGGTGTATCGACATCGAGATTGAACAGAATAAATAGTTGATACTATGGACTCTGATGAGTAGTAAGCCAAGTATGGATCCCCGTCCCATCCCTTTGTTGTATTAGAGAAACTATGAATGCGGTGCAGGAGTGAGATGAGACCAAATACCGTCTCAAGCTAGAAGGGATGAGCACCAAACTCTACAAGGATGATGGGCTGAGGAACTATCTTCTTGCATCTAATGATGTAGTGAAGGAGGATGATTTTTTCTCTGTCTATTGAAGACGAATTAGACTCTAGTAAACCAGGTCCTCAAATCTTGAAACTGTATAGAACTGTGGGCTAGAAAAGAGTGTCCATGAGAGACATCTTGGACGATATGTCTTGAAAATGGTTTCAGAAACATTGCCTCTCAAGAAGGGCCAAGGACCCATAGTCCTTGTTGACTTGGGGTTGAAGTGCATGCCACAAACTAAAGTGAGGTCTTGTTAATAGAATCCCTAGATAAGTATATGCGTTGGTGATATCAATATTCTCTCCTTTGAAAAAGAAATGGTGATCAAAGAGGATCTTCTTCGATCTGTCGAAGATCATGACCTTAGTTTTACCCAGTTTGATTATCAATTGAAGAAGGTCACAAAAGAGGGTCAGGGAATCCAGATGTCTCTGCAACCCTTCGGGGGATGAAGCTAGAAGGACCACATCATCTACAAACAACTAGATATAAATTAGGACCTGCTGGAGAAGGCACCCATATTCTTTCTATATGTGCTCGTGCAAGGACTCCAGCTCATCGATGTAGATCCCAAACAATGTGGGGGACATGGGAAAACTTGTTTGACCCAAATGGTATTCCTGATAAAATATGATATCTCATGTGCAGTGCATAGATGACGAAGGACTGACTTGTATAAGCACATGATGGTTGACAGTAAGGTCTTTGAGATGCCAATGTCTCTAAGTCTCTGGACAAATCCTCCCTAGGGACGAAATCAAAAGCTTTTTGAAATTCCAAAAAACAACAATAAACTTTCAAAGAGCGATGTTGTGCCTCAATGATGGCCCTAAATGTGAGGATGTGATCAATAGTTTGGTGCTCATGTTGGAATCCAACCTATCCTCTAGCTTGAATTTGCCTCCTCTCAAGCTCCCTAGAGAGCTTCAAATGGAGGACTGTAGCATAGAGTTTTGGAAACATGTGGCCAACCATGATTGTCTTATAGTTGGGATCTATACTAGAGCACAATTTGTGGATCGGGTGAATAATGTGATGTGAGCAAGACTATGAAAAACCTTTACAGACCACGTGGTTGAACAAGTTGACTAGGTGGTTGTCCATAGCATGAAGAACTTGCTTGAAGAGTTCTATTTGGAACCCTTCCTCATCCTCTACTTTGCTAGTATTCCTTATCCAAACGACCTCCTAGATATCTCGATATGAGAATTGGTAGCAAGAAGGGGGGGAGGAGAGATAACCTGGATTATGGGTTTTCCTAGGGACATTGTAAAGGGAGGAGGTATGGCTGAACATGGATTTTGGATCAGGAGGAAGAGGAGAGTGGCGAGGAAAGAAGGTGCACCAAAATTTTTTAGGGGGGTGGATAAGGGAAGCACACAGCTCACGTATCCTTTGAGAATTGAATAGGTGCTTCTTATGGTGTAGAAAGTGGTAGTAGGAAGCCTTAAGATGGAGGTAGGAAGGGTGAGTGTGAGTGAAGATGTGTCGAATATGACTATGGAGGTTTTTACATTCGTTGTCATACCACTTGTTTATGGGACAAGATCTAGTTTTGAGGGAAGGTGAGGTGGATTTGGTGTAGTGGGGGTAGGATTGAAGAGCAACTTCCCAAATGGTGGATGAAATACAGGTGTGTTTGGCATCGACAGAAATGAGGCATGAGAACTAGGACTTCAATGGGAGCATCTAGTGGAGAAGAGAAGTAAAGATGTTGGGATAACCCTCATCAAAGGAAAAGGTGGGCCAAGGTGGGCTACAAGGGTTAGAAGAGGGGGGTGTCAACCCGAAGAAAGAAAGATAGAAGATCGTGGTCAGCTAAGGTGATGGGATTCACCAAGAAATGGTGGATAAAGGGAAGAAGATCTTGATTGGACAAGACATAATCTATTGCATTCACACCTCCACCATGTGGTCAACAAGTGAAGAAGCAAGACTCCAGAAGTTGGGAAGTCCATTTAGGATCAACAATTCATGGGATTCACTGAGCTGCAGGAGGTGCCTTACATAACTTGTAAGAGGCCCAGAGACATCATTAGATAACCATTGGATTCCTATTGAATTTGGATTTGTTTCTTAAATGCAAAACACGTCCTCTGAGTGATCATTTAGAGGAATATTAAGAACTCTAGTACGGGAATTAAAGTCGCCTAGTAGGATGACATCCCCCATTGTCAAGTAATGAATGATGCTAGCGTATAGGTCCAAATAGAGGTCTCCGTTTGAGTCATTGTGAATAAAAAACTGAGATGAAATAGGGGGGAAGTAACAAAATGCCATGTAAAAGTCTTTGGGGAGGGAGGTAAATCCACGGAGACAAATCCACATGAACATATCAAACTCGTCTAAAGTCTCTGCAAAAACCCTATCCTTGAAGGAGTCATTGTTAGACAGGCCACTCCACTTGAACCTCTGACACCACTTGAAAATCTGATCTCCTATTGACAAAATGAAAACTAGGTTCATAGAGATGGAGAGATGTGGGGACATGCCTCCCAGGCTTAGGGACACATTTCTTGGCAACACAACCTTTATGCTATACTCTTGGGTTGATTAATACATTATGGAAACCATATTTGTGTTGCCTCTATTTGCATTATGTTGTTTGTTTCTTACTCTTTTCATAGGCCTTATGTTCTACATTAACTCTTGGCTATTCTATCTCTAAAATTTATTACAGGTATAAAGCATGGTTCTAACTTATAACCATATGGGATGATTTCTTTTAACATTTTATTCATCTTGATGTTATGGTTTTGTATGAAAATTGTTAATGTCGTCTTGTATGTCATTTTGTTGATATTCAAAGAAAACTAGACAGTGTTTGCTATGAATTAGTAGTGCATTCTCAAGTGCACATGTGATTTGTGAGACATAAAATAAACTTTTCCATTAGACTATAAACCATCCCAACAATACACTATGCCTATTGAATTTCCTAACAAGGGAACCCTCTTTAAAAATTTCAAACCCTAGGTGACTATTGTCCTATGCTTCTTTATTAAATAAATCAGATCCTGAATTTACTCAATAAGAAAAATAAAAATCCTAGAATGCATCAATTATATATGGCTAGAAAATACAACGAAAGCATAAAACATGAAACTTGAAATCTTTCCTTGAAATTAGCTCATCATTAATGACTCAAAACTTACAAGGACACCTAAAAAATGAGGTTTTTTGCCTGTTGAATGAGAAAATTGCAAAACAGGTTTGAGAAACTTGCGGTACGACTCTGTCCATATCACTGTATGGTATTGTCCGTACAACTGTACAGATCCATATTTTTTGTTATGTTCGTACAATTGTACGTAATTCACTACGAGGATAGATCTGCAACATGCAATCACTATTGGGATGCTCTTCTCACTATTGCATTGTTTTCTCCTTTCCTCGGCTTCTTTCTTCACCTTCAAACAAAACTATCTTCATGAAGAATGAATGCGTCTCTACCCTCTACCTTGACTTGCATTTATACTTTAGTTGAAACCCTAATCTACTAGTGAGATGAACGGTCGAGATTAGTCTAAATCACTAATGCATTAAAAATGCAGTTTATTATACTCAACAACTAATTAAAAGACTTTCACTTTATAAATCAAGTGAATTACAAAATAGATTTGACTTGGATGAATTTATGCACATTTGACACAAATCCTGTGCGAAAGTTCATGTTCGAGCTACAAACATCAACACTCCCTCTTAGTGTGGAAGGAATTCTGCACCAATCCAAGTTTGTCCTTGAATGCTTCAAACTTCCCTTTTGCTAAGGGCCTTGTCAGAATATCTACAACTTGTTGATCTGTGGGTACATATTGAAACTTCACTGCTCCTTCCAGAATCCTGTCTTGAATGAAGTGATACATGATCTCTATGTGCTTGTACCTGTCATGGAACATTGGATTCTTAGAGATTTTGATACAAATCTGATTATGAGAGTAAATGATTGTGGGATCCAACTTTTGATCAAATAATCCTACTAGTAACTTGCGAAGCCAGATGGGTTCACAACTAGCGGTACTAGCTACCATATACTCTTACTCTGCTGAGCTAAGTGCCATTGACATCTATTTCCTGCTGAACTAGGATATCATCATTGATCCCAAGCTAAAGCAACATCATGAGGTTCTCTTCTTGTCTACCGCAATACTTGCCCAAAGAAACATCGGTAAGTTCGGGTTATGAATCATGGCCTTAAGAGCCCCTATGATGGACTGACTCTTCTGCTTTGCAACTCCATTTTGCCATGGGTTGTATGAAACAATCAACTCCCTTTTGATCCTTGCCTCCTTGTAGAAACTCTCAAAATCCTTGGAGGTATACTCACCCCCATTCTCCGATCTCAAAACCTTGATATTCTTCCTTGTCCGGGTCTCAACAAGAGCTTTTAATTCCTGAAACCTGCTAAAGACTTCATCCTTGGTCTTTAGGAAGTAGATCCAAGCTTTTCAAGAGAAGTGATCAATTATGGAAACATAGTACATGCTTTACGTGATTGATGCTAATAACATCGATCCAAAAATGTCCAAATGCACAAGATATAGGATCCCCTTAGACCCGTGTTCATTTCTTGGGAAATCAACCTTAGCATGCTTGTCAAGCGTGTACCCACTGCATACACCTTGCTACTCAATATTGAAATTTGGAAGACTTGTGACTATCTCCCTCTGAATAGGAAAAGCCTTGTGATGCAGGAGCCCCATCCTCTTCTACCACAACTCACACAAATTGTCTATCTTATGAAATAGGGCTCAAGCAGGTTCACCCTGCAACCTGTATAAATTGCCTTCCCTAACCCCGATCACCCAAGCTGTTGTCGGGATATAGGATTTTGGTTTGATCAGGACTTGTTGGTTCTTGAAATCTACTACAAATCCCTTATCTTCCATAACCGAAATTGAAAGAAAATTCTTCCTAAAACATGGAACAAAGAACACATCGCCAAAGTCTAAAAAGTTACCTGAATGGAGTCAGAAAGGAATGGTACCAACTCCTGCTACTGGATACTTGGCATCATCACCAAGATTGACTTGAACTCATGAGACGTGCTTTGTTAGAATCTAAAATAGTTCTAGGGATGATTTCATATTCCTCGATGCTCCACTATGCACATACCACGCATTCTTCGGAACTATGATGGAAGAGAGACAAGATACCATCGAGAAATCCTTCTCGAACTTGGACTTTGTTGCATAAAGTTATACTAAGCCAACTTGGTTTTTATAAATGTCTGGACAAATGACCACAAAAGTAGGCCAATTGGATTAAAAGAATACATTCCAGTGTAGGTAAAAACAAGTATTATTGTGTCAACATGGCTTTCATTAACACATAAGATAACATAAGACACGATAATTTTATAGTGTACAATGAATAACCACAAAAGTAGGTCAATGGGACTAAAAGAGTATATCCAGCGTAGGTAAACTCCTAGATTAATACCAAAACTAGAAAATCAAAGAACTAAGGTAGTTAAGAAAGTATGCATGTTATTTAGATTTAAAAGGATAATAACCTTCTACTTACAAAGATATCCTACAATGGCAGCCATTGAGATTGTAGGTATGCATGTAATAAAAAAACAAAACAATTGAAAAGATCATCACATTAGGAACCATTCATGATAGCTACCTCATTGTTTTTTGGTTGTGCACATGGTTTCCATGTTATTGTCTTTTGGTTGTGCACCTGTCTTATGTATTTGGCCTTGCTGCTTAGTAGGATAGAGTCCGAACATCATCGTGTCTAGGAAAATCCTGATTGTGTAATTTATATTGGTTGGGTGAATCAATTTTGTGTGGCATTTAAAGTTCTTGCATTTGGTTTTTCAACTCATCTTCAATACCCAGATGAAAGCTTGATCAATGTTTGTTTATTGCTCAATTTTGTGGCTATGGGTTAAATAACCCTTAAAATCAAGCTATGTAAAGGGAACTTCAAGCGGTCTTTTATTTCGCCGCATTTTTTTTTTTTTGAATTGTTTCCATATGCACCTTCTAGTGGTTAGAAGCCCAAGTATGCAATTTGCACCATCCATGCAGTTGTACTATTTGTGTAATTTGACACAACTTAAGTATTGTATTTATCTGGGTAATTATAATATTTTGTTCCTCTTGAATCAACCATGCTTAATTCAAGGAATTGCCCCATAATAGTGGGTTATAGTGCTGACAATTCTACCACATTAATTCACGAAATGTATTTATTTGGCTTCTTAAGGGTTTTTCTTTTAGTCATTAGCATTATGCTTGTGGTATATTGATTTACCTCATAAAGTTGTTTTGGTGATCATATAGCATTACTCACTCTGCTCGAGACGATATATATTAGCAAGAAATCATGGATACATGTGTGAAGTTAGCAGTTGTGGTGAAAGTAATTTGTCATACTGTATCAAGAGGTCAAGTTACACAGGTCCGAGTCAAGTTTTGGGATGATCAGAACCGGCTCATCATGAGGAATGTAAAGGGACCTGTCAGAGAGGGTGATGTCCTTACTCTTTTAGAGTTTGAAAGGGAAGCAAGAAGATTGCGGTGATGATATTATTCAGATTATAGATTGGAGTTTCTTAATGGATTAGATTTAGTGTTTTCTTTTCTTTTCAATGCAAAGAGGTCATGTGCAAGGCACTGAATGTTATGTGATAAAAACATATTTCGATTTTTTTTGGAGGATTAAGACCTATATTACTTTTGACGGGGGAGTTGGAACAATAATTATTGATTGAAATTCAAGTTAAAACAATTATTACAGATTTTGTGTGGAGAAGCGTTATCATAGAGTCGTGTGTTTTCACAAACTTTTGCTTTTTTGCTCTTTTACAACTAAAATTAAGTTCTTTTTCTTACTGGGTTTGTGTACATTGGTGTTATCTAGAACAATGTTAACATGTTAATGATTGTAACCTTAAACTGCAATAATAGGTCATACTTGTTTCCTTGATGAAACTTTACCTCATTGCTATTATGTTTCAATTTCAAATTTTATTAAAGTTCCTTTCCTAATTGTAGATATAGCTTTGCAATCATCTAAATCTTACATTTATAATAAATGCAACTCTCTCGTGATACATGATATGATATAATCTTTTAGATCATTTTGAGTTGATTCATGTGGTTCGTGAATTATTTTTCTATGATATCTATATATCTTCTTATTAGATTCATCAAGTTGCAAATAGTTATCCATATTCCTGGTTTTGCATATAAAAATGCTACTCTATGTCTACAACTTTTTAATAAGGTTAAGCTGTTTTTAATATGAACTTGAGCATTAAATTGTGAACTGTTTGGATTGATATGAAATTTATTACTTTGTAGTTTAATTGGGTCGTTTTGGATAGTTCGAACTTCATGCTTAGGAAGATGTCATGGACCCTTTTGTCTTTTGGTGATTTAGGGATCGAATTAGATAATAATTTTTCAAATGTGAACTTTACTTCTATGAATCTTTATTGTATATCTTCCCGCACTATTACCTCTCTGTACATTGTACTCGGAAATACCATTATTTGCTAGATTTGTATGAATTGAATCTATTTTGGGGAATTGGAACTACATGCTTAGGTAAGATGTCATGGATCCTTGCCTTTTCTTGATTTAGAGATCGAATTATATAATTAATTTTCAACTGTGAAGTGTTCATTTTGTGAATCTATATTGTATCTCTGTCCACGCTATAACGTGCCAGACTTATATGGCTTCAATATGAGGTGGGTTTATTTTGTTTATATAGAAATCTCTTGAACTTGTCTGGGTTGTCAATTTATGTACTGCTAAGAGTAAAATAATGTAAATGTGGGTTGAAAATAACCATGTCCATTGAGTCCACAGTCCCTAAGCAAGGTTGGTTGATTGTTAGGATTTGGTACCATGGATTATCCTTCAAACTCCATGGATTTCAGACATTGTGATCAGGTTTGAAAACAATCATATGGATTTGGTTATGCATGCAGATCACATGAGCCTTTTTCTATGGTAAATCATATTGGCCAATAGTATTCTTTTGGCTCCATATACCTCTATATTTTTGAATGGCCATATGTTGTTTTGTTAGCAATGTGAATTCTTTAGTCAAATGTGCTTTGTTATGGTATAGAATGAGAGTTTATAAGGTTTTTAAACATATGGTTCTACGGTTTATGAAAATGTCTTACAAGTGTAATTGAGATCATAGATTTCATTCTCCCTCTAGAGCTTTCGTCCATGGATAAGAGGTGTCTAATAGTGTGTGGTTTTGTAGCAAAATTCAGAGTAGTTATGCAATGACATGAATTCTATGAATAGACACTATGAAATATCTATTTTGTTTATTATTTTATGGCATTGCCTTATACATTCAACACTACTGCACACAAAACCCCCCCATCATGTATGCAATGCAAGTGGAAGATCTAGCAGTTTGCATATGCAATTCTAGTGGGAGAGCTAGTTGTTAGTATGTTCCCTAATATATGGGATATAAACATCATTTTGTGATGTTATCCAAATATTTTGAAACACATCATTTTGTGCTCTTCTCTAAATGTTTTGATTGTTGTTGTATTCGATATTTGGTTTGGTTCGTGATTTGAAATGTTGATATTTCAAGTCATGTATCATATGTGGTCTGCATCGAGCTTCGTTTGCTCATCAAACTGCTTACAATAATAATTAGAACAACAGAGGATCATAAATGCACAAGGGCTATCTAGAATGAACTAGGTGACTTTAAAGTGACCATAAAAATGCTTTATTTGGATTAAATGAAACTTCAAAATGCTATTATAGCTGAGGGTTGAAGCTTGGATCTAGAGCCACTGAGATTATAGTGATTTTGTTTTTTGTTTTTAAATGTATGGTGTCAAAAGAGTAGTTAGATGACATGAATGAAAATATGGGAGGATGTATGGAAAAAAATGAGTGTACTTGGTTGGGAAGAAATATTGTATAAATGACATGATTGTCAATTCTGTCATTGGATTGTCATATGGATCAAGAGGTGTTTATAGTTTTTATGTTTAAATAAATAAAATTTAATAAAATAATGTACATGAAAAATGAAAAAATAAGATAGATATGTTTTAATCCTAGATTTATTGATCATTTAAGGGATCCATCAAATTAAGGCACAAATTTTAAAACCTTTTAACTACATTAAAATTTGCATTTTTAAGTTTTTGAATTTCTTGGATGTTTAATAGTTTCAAAATTAGAATGAATTTATGTTAATTTAAAAAAAGGTAAAGATGGTTGTGGGTGTTACCTATCCCATCGAGCCTAGACACCCCATGGGACAGTTTGATTCCCCCACAAATGGCTCCCATCCTCAATCCTTCCCCATGAGATTTGAACTAGTGACCCGATGGAGACTAAACTCCACACGAACCAAGTGATCTACACCTCATGGGTAAGGATTTGCACTTGGTTGCAATAACTTGAAAGTTTTCACTTGAATAAGTAATATGTCAAAAAAAACAAAAGTGTTTATGAGGAATTAAAACTTGATAAAGCATAAATATTTATTTTTTCAAACCAAGATTTTTTTTATAATAATCATAGTTATTAGCCTAGTTTTTATTGATACAATATCAAAACCGTGATGTATAACAACACCATGAGGTGCAAACTAAATCTAGCTACTTGAAATATATTGTTATATACAATAACATCATCACGTGCAAACAAAATCTAGTTACTTGAAATATACTATGATGTACAACAACATTATCATATGCAAACAAAACCTAACTATTTAAAATAATCGATTAGTGGTGTGTGAGGGCAAATTTTACTCTTACCAAATGCCTTTCGATCTTGATCACTAACTTATTTTCTTACCTACACTAAAAACTACCTCTTAACCAATAACCAATTAAAAAACAACATTAAATCATTCACCACTAAAAACTTCCATTTCACCATCTTACCAAAAGTCATTCACAATAATTAATAAAGAAAACAAATCCTTTCGTAATAAAAAATGAGTATTTAATTTAGACAATCGATTTAACGGACGGTTCCGATGAACTAGGGTTTGAGAGCTCGAACAATCAAGTCCTATGAAACCATAAAGAGGGTTTATTTTTACTCATATCTTATGAGCCTCGATAGTCAAATCTCTTAGACTATTTGGTGGAGATTGGACAGAGATTTGGAGCCTATAGCGAGAGAATTCATCTGTGTAGGTGGATGTGAATTGGATTAATCAAATTTTGTCATCACTACTCGCATACTTACCTGTTGAATCCCCAAAACTGACCATGCAGATGTATCACTTTTGTTATATGGATTACACGAGATCTATACCCATGTCAGTATAAATGGAGCTAGGGCTTGTTTAGCCAAACATCTATAGCATACATGTTGCAGTCCTTCCATTATTGATTTGCCAACTCTGTAAATAAATTACATGAATTAATAGAATCGCCACAAATTCAAACAAAATAGGCCATATTTAGTGTTTCCCAACACATTGAAAAGTTAAGGGAAGTAGCACTGGGAGTGCCCATAGCTTATGCACGGACATGATTACTATAAGCAAGGGTAGTGCAGGTATATTTCATAATTTGAGAGCCTTGGGATCAACATCCTAGAAAATTTCCCAAGTCTATATAGAAACGCTATCGATAAATTATCAGAGAAAATTTTGCAAAGATATATTAATAGATTGACTATTGAATACCTAAGAGAATGAATAGTTATTTCATGATCCATTGATAGAAGAAAAATGTGTTGGATTACTAAGAGGGGGGGTGAATCAGTAATAGCATAATTATAATCTTTTTTCTCCAAATAATCCAAGTGTTATATCAATGTAGAATTTTTATCCAATAATGAGCAATAAGAAATGAACAATCACACACATACATAGTACACCAGTGTTTTACGTGGAAACCCAAATCGGGAGAAAACCACAGAACGATTTATCTTATATGTCTTGAAGAATTACATTCATTGGAAGCATCAACTTCCTTTGTTTTCTAGCTGCAACTGGAAGGAGGCTCCAACACCCTAGTTTCTCAGTCTACAACCCGAGGGAAGCTCCAACTCCCCAATTATCTGGCTACAACTAGAAGGAGGCTACATCCCCCTATGTTCTCTGACTACAACCGGAAGGTGGCTACAACCACCTGTCCTTGCCTCGTCCAATCGCCATGAAGTAGAAGTAGAATGATGGAACCATTGCCACACTATCACTGTGAGATATACCATTGTAAACATGTACCAATAAACCTGAACCAGGCATCAACCATGCATCAACCTGTACCATAAACAAGTGCATCAACCATGCACCAACCTGTACCAAGTATGTTCCAATCATGTGTCAACTACTCATCAACTATGACTCATCAATATGTACCAACATCATCAACTGTACACCTCATGTATGTGCAAACTCATCAACTATTTGTCTCAACCACGTACCCAACTTGTACCTCAACCAAAATCCGTCATCAATTTCATCATCTAAATATGATTTATAAATCTGTAATAGACCTGGTGTATATTATCACATACCTGCAAACCTTCCTTAACTTTAAACAACAAGAGACTAGCATTTACATCAAACTTTTCTTTAGTCTCACATCACTAGTTTTGAATTAGTCAACAACCCTGACTTGAAATAATCATAACTTTACACTTGTAATGAATTAAGATATGAAACTGATACACGATGTTCTTCAGCGTGTTTTATGCAATTCCTCCAGGTTTCACTACTTGGAACCTCTCAGAAAAGAAGTTATAGCAAAAATTTCATACCTTGTTGAATTCTGTCTTATTCTAGAGAGCGACCTTGTAGAGCGTTCCCCGCATGGAATATTAGTTTCACTTAATTTGGATCTTTTATGAATAAGTTACGATGTTTTTACCTGAAACACCTATTTTTGACTAGTTTCAGAACTAGCCACAAACCCTATTTTCCACGGAGTGTAACTCCACAAATACAACGACTCACAAGATGAATTGTTTACCACACATACTTGGATATGTTTACTCAATGGAATAGCAATTTCAAGGTCTGAATCATTCTAGAAAAAAATTATTGTGAAAATGGTGAGATGACCTGAAAAAAACATACCTTAGAAAGCATCATCAAAATAATTTATCCTTCTTGGAATTCCAGCCTTCTTTTCTTCACTTTCCTCGGAAATTAGGCTTAGATATCCTTTGGTTACCTCAGATACATATAGGTATTCAATATTCTCAAGTTTATCTTAAATGAGAGAGCCTTGCCTCTTATTTATACTCTCCAAGTAGCTTCCTTAAAAACATCTTCTAGGTCACTTTGCCCACTTTCCTTATTTTAGGGTTAACCCACTTCTAATTTCTCCATTAAATTTATTATTGAATTAATTCAATTTGTATTCACTTTGAATTATAGTACACTCTTCACTTCACTTTAATATTCACCTTTTAAAATCTCTTAAACCACTTTAACTACTTTGACCTTTTGGGGTTTCTAGATGACATATGAGGGTCCTCCAACTTCGTAAGGCCAAAACTCTCAAACCGTGAGGAGTTATTTGACATTCCACATACCACTAGAAATGGAATGACATGTAATATCCATATAGAATAGTGTTACCTGAAAATAAATCAAAACTCATATCGTTATCCATCAAACAAACTTGGGTCCATTACCCAAACCTAGGTTCTCCAACTTCTCATGCCCATAACTCTCTAACCGTGAGGAGTTATGTGACGTTCCACATACCACCGGAAATGGCATGACAAGCACTATCCATCTAGGATATTTTCACTGAAAAATTCATTAGCATTCATCTCATTATTCCACAAATAAGCATGGGTTCTCTAACCATACTTCTAGGATAACTCGATCCGCAAAGTGTCTTCCTGTAAGGGATTTCACCATAAGGGGACCACTTTAGAGTTCATCCATTTCTACTTATTATCAACCATGAAAAGACAATAAAGAGTCATATTTACATCAAACAATCTTGGGTCCATTACCCAACCTTTTTGCTACGGGGCTTTCTTGAAGGGTTGACATCAATGAAAACCAACCTTAATCAACATTCTCCCCCTTTGACATTGATGGCAACACTCTGATGCAATACTCAAATCATATCACTCATGCTCCCCCTGGAACCATGCCTTTGTCCTCTATATCTGATAAATCTCTCCCCCTTTGTCATCAATGACAAAGGTATCTTTTCATCTGGGGTTGCTCCCCCTGACTTCACTGTCCTCTTATGGTGCTTCCTCGTGTAAATATAAGACATATAAGATAAGCATTCATTTTGGAGTAGAAATAACTCCAAGTCTTTGGCGAAGATATTCAAAGGATTCCTGTGGAAGTGGTTTTGTGAAGATGTCTGCCACTTGCTCTTTTGTGCCCACATACTCAACTCTGATGTTGTTTTCTGCAACCTGCTCCCGTAGAAAGTGATACTTTATTGGAATGTTCTTCATCTTGGAGTGCATCATCGAGTTCTTCGAGATACTGATGGAGCTTGTATTATCAAAATATATTGGAATGGGCTCATCATACTCAACCTGTATATCTGTCAGAGTTTGTTTCATCCAAAGAACCTGTGTACAACATGATGTTGTTGCAATATACTCTGCCTCGGCTGTAGATAAATATACTGATGATTGTTTCTTGCTTATCCATGATAATAAACACTCACCCAAGTAGAACGTTGCTCCACTGGTGCTTCGTCGGCCATCAATACAACCTGTCCAATCTACATCTGTGTACGCAATAAGTGATAGATCCTTTACTTTTGGATACCATAATCCAAACTCTTTTGTTCCTTTCAGATATCTTAAAATCCTCTTCATTCCTAACACATGTGACTCCTTTGGTGCTGCTTGAAATCGTGCCACCTATCCAACTGCCTGCATTACATCTGGTTTGGATGCTATCACATATAGTAGGCTGACAATCATTGACTTGTATTGCCTCTGATCTGTATACTTTGAATCATCATATTTGCTCAACTTGCAACTGGTTTGCATGGGAGTGATAACTGGTTTGCAAACTTCCATTCCAAACCTTTTTAGCAATTCTATGATATAATTGGTTTGAGAAATTAAGATTCCTTGGTTGCTTTGACATATCTGAAGTCCGAAAAATAAGGATAGTTGTCTAAGTAACGACATTTCAAATTCATTATGCATATCTTTTGCAAATTTCTGGCTTAACCTGTCATCATCACTACCAAAAATAATATCATCAACGTAAACTTCAATTAATAAAATGTTACCTTCACTTACCTTGATGTAGAGGTTGTTGTCTGCACTTCCTTTTCTAAACCCTGCCTACTGTAGATACTTATCCATTCTAGAGTACCATGCTCTAAGATCCTATTTTAGACCATACAAGGCCTTCTTTAATTTACACACATAATATGTGTTCTCTGACAATTGAAATCCTCCTGGTTGTTCAATGTAGACTTCTTCTTGTTCCCCATTCAGAAAAGATGATTTTATGTCCATCTAATATACTTCAACATTTTTGGAGCATGCATAGGCTAAAAGCAACCGGATTGCTTCCATTCTGGCAACTGGGGAAAATGTCTCTTCAAAGTCGATTCCTTCAATATGTGCATATCTTTTACATACCAATCTAGCTTTGTTCCTTGTAATTTGTCCATCTTCATTTAATTTATTCCTGAAAACCCATTTTGTGTCGATCACATTCTTATTCTTTGGTCTTGGAACCAGTTCCCAAGTGTCATTTTTCTCTATTTTATCCAATTCTTAATTCATGGCCTTATTCCAAAATTCATCCTTGTTGGCTTCTTCAAAACAGTTTGGTTCAATTGTAGATAAGAGTGCTAGGTGTGTTTGTTCTGGTGAACGGATTTTTCTTCTAGTCTCAACTCCTACATCTTTGTTTCCAATAATCTGATCTGAAGGATGATTCTTCTGTACTCGTTTGCTAGGTGTCTTTGGAGATACTTTCTAAACTTTCTCTTCTATTTCTGTCGGATTCTCTTCATCTTCCTCTTCTACTCCATCTTTTGCTTCTTCTTCTTCGAAAAATTGTTCCATTGATTTGTTTTCTTCTTCCTTTGATTCTGGTCTGCATGTTTCATCAATTGTTAYGTTGATGCTTTCCACAACTTTTTTCAATCTTAGATTGTAACACTTGTATGCTTTCCTTGTACTTGAGTAACCAACAAGTACTCCTTTATTCACATGAGAGACAAACTTTCTCATTTTACCATCTTCTCTTTTGATGTAGCATTTGCTTCCAAAAACTTTGAAGTGCTTCACATTTGTTGGTCTTCCTTTCCATAGCTCATAGGGAGTTTTATCAGTGTTTTTTCTAAGCATTACTCTATTTTGAATGCGAACTGATGTATGCACTGTATGTGTCCAAAATATATCTGCCAATCTGGAATCCATTAGCATTGTTCGAGCCATTTCCTGTATTGTCTTGTTCTTTCTTTCAACAACTCCATTCTGTTGAGGTGTCTTAGCAATGGATAATTGCCTTTTTATTCCATGACTTCTACAGTAGTCCATAAATTCCTTTGAA
>ML802789.1:408358-424346 GCA_009831015.1 Picea engelmannii
TTCCCTTTAATGTTGTTGGGAATAGCTTTAATTTTTTAGCATTGGAAATGTAATCATAACTTCTGCATAATATGTCAAACTCGAAAAGGAATTCATCAGGATCTTCAGAAGATAAACCATGAAAGTTAAGTAAAGCTGAAAATGGAATATTCTTCATGGGAGCTACTCCTCTAGGAAGATCACCAATAGGAAATCCTAAGGTAGAAAAAGAGTTTTTATCGTTTACCTCTGCTTCAAGACATACATGTTCTTCATGGTGCAGTTCTTCATTATATCCATCCATAGTTTCTTCAGTTTGTTCCCCTACTGCACTTGCTCGATCCTCAATGTCGTTCGTCGGTTTTTCAACTGTCTCCGTTTCAAAGTTCGCTTGAAAGGAAGGTTGAGGCTTTGGTTTTCGAGAGCTTGGTCGTTGAGGAACAACAAATTCAGATTTTGATATAATCTGGTCGATAAAATTCTTTCTTCCTCCTCTTCCTCTGCCCCTGCCACCTGTAGGGTCAGTTTCCTTGGGGGGTCCGCGTCCTCTCATGTAATCTGTACATCTGAAAGAAAAATGTAAATGCTTTTGAAATCTATAATTGCCTTCCCCGGCAACAGCGCCAAAATGTTGGTCACTATAATTGCTTATTAATTAAAACAATCAAGTGTCACATAAATTGTCAACCCAGGGAAATCTGTTTATTTCAAAGGTAATCACACACTGTATATGCTCAATCTCAAAAGCAATCCAAAGTTGTAGTAAAATTTACACTAATCACACCTTGCTTTGAACAGACCGAAGTTCTACTCTAAATTACAGTGAAAGCAATCTATCTATTGCAGAGTTCAAGATTCAAGGAAAATAATTATCAGAAGAATCCTGGTTACATTAAGAAACAACAACCTAGGAAAAAGGAACATTTCAGCGAACGACAAAGAAGACTAACTATTTTGTAACAGAGAATAGGACCCTATTCCCCAAAGTAGGAATCTTCAGCACCTGTCTCTAGCTATCACACTTTCATAAACTCATTCTGCAAACAGAATTACCAATCAAAATGATTAACAACTACCGAAGACTAACTATTCTGTAACAGAGAACAGAACCCTATTCCCCAAAGTAGGAATCTTCATCACCTGTCTCTGACTATCACACTTTCATAAACTTATTCTGCAAACAGAATTACCCATCAAAATGATTAACAATTACCTAGGAATGAATTGTATGAAAATGATGTAACAATCAGTGGAAACAGAGTTTCAGCAAAATAGAGTTTTAACAAGGTATAGATAAAAACAATACTAACACACTACAGAAACTAATGGGTGAATCTTGTGAAGAAGGTGGGCCCTTTCCTTCTAACAAGATTCCCTAGAAATAAAAGAAATTAAGAAGGAATGCTCAGAATGATCTTTTATTCATCTGTCAATGTGACAAGTTACAATATCCAAAGTGAACACGCTCCTTCTCTGTAATTCGCTTCTAGCTAAGACTTTCGTAATCTCCCCTCTAATGTTGATTTCTCCACTATTTAAAGAGGAGAATCCTCTTAATACAATTAAACATAAAATTACATGTGTACATACAAATCCTATTCTTAGTCTGATCTAATCTTCTATGTTGGAATAGGACATTATGATCTTCCATAGCAAAATGCTATTACAATGGTTATAATGGTGCTAGCTTGAGGTACAACTATTGCGGCCGGTGTAATAGCTCCTTTAATTATCTTTTCTTGTTACGGTTATATACTGTTTCAGCATCGCAAATCACAGACTATTTCAGCAACGGGATTTGCATACTGTTTGATTGTTTCAGCAACGGGATTTGCATACTGTTTGACTGTTTCAGCAACGTGGTCTTTAAGCGACAACGATGGTTAATGGTGTTGGCTTAAGGTACAGTTGTTGCGGCCAGTGTAATAGCTCCTTCTTGTTACTGTTGTATGTGAAATGTTGTTTCAACATCGCAAATCATGGATTGTTTCAGCAACGGGATTTGCGTATTGTTTGACTGTTTCAGCTACATGGTCTTCAAGCAGCAACGATATATTAACTGCAGTCTTCAAACTGTTTTAGCAACTATATATTTCTGATTAATGGATAAGTATGAGAGTAATGTAAAATTACATGTAAAATGAATTAAACATATAACAAAGAGAAGAAACGTTATATACCTTTGGGAAAATGGATTAAGGTGATAATGTAGGCTTAAATATAAGTGGGAAAATGATGTAATGATAGAAAAAAGTATGAGCAAAAAGGTACATTATAGGGTCCTAACACAAATCTCCATGCAAGAAGGATGATTTAACATCCATCTGATGGACCTCCCATTTATGTGAGGTAGCAAGGGCAAGAACAAGGCGGATGGAATTCATTTTGGCTACAGGGGAAAAGATTTCATTATGGTCAATTCCTTCAACTTGGGAAAATCCTTTAGTGACTAACCGAGCCTTGTGTCTTTCAACACTTCCATCTGATGCATACTTAGTTCTGTAGACCCATTTACATCTAAAACTCTTTCTTCCTTTTGGAAGAGGTACAAGATCCCAAGTATCATTTTTCATTAAAGAACGATACTCTTCATTCATTGTTGTATCCAAATCTGGATGACCTGAAGCTTTTGCAAATGTCTATGGATCATGAGTCTCTAAAACTAGAGCCAAAAGAGAAGAGGCTCATTGGAACTGTGAACGTGTTCGATGTTGATATGAAGGATCACCGACAAGATCATCAGTTGCTTCTCGTGTTGAATGGACCCATCTAGGAAGCGATGGAGTTGGTGTTGTTGCAGGTTCAATGGACTCATCTGGAGGAAGGTGGGCAGGCGGAGGTGGATTTTCATCCTCACTATCATCATTTGAAGAAGAAACTAGAATAAAAGAAGGCACAACCGCCAAATATGGCTCGCAGGCCGAAGAAGGCACAAACGTCGAATTAGGTTCGCAGGCCAAGGAAGGCTCAATCGTCGAATTAGGCTCGCAGGCCAAGAGATTTTCATCAAATTTAACATCTCTTCTAAGAATAATTTCATTACAATGTGGTTGAACAAGTCTATAACCTTTGACATCTTAAGAATACCTAACAAATGTACACTTCTCACTTTTAGGTTACAATGCTTTCCTTTTCTCATCAGGAATGTGAGCCCATGCTATACTACCAAATACATGAAAGTGACTTACATATGGTTTAATTTTAGTCCAAGCTTCTTCCAGTGTTATATTTTTAAGAGCCTTTGTGGGAGTGTGATTTACTATGTAATTGGCACAATTGATGGCTTCCACCCAATACTTTAGACTTAATCCCTTAGATTGGATTATACAATTAGCCATTTCTTTTAATGTGCTATTCTTTCTCTCAACAACACCATTTTGTTGTGGTGTATTTGTGATTCTTTCATCCAAATATGATTTGAAACATTGTAATAGACCTGGTGTATATGATCACATGCCTACAAACCTTCCTTACCTTTAACAACAAGAAACTAGCATTTTCATCAAACGTTTCTTTAGTCTCACAAGACTAGTTTTGGATTAGTCAACAACTCTAACTTGAAATAATCATAACTTTGTACCTGTAATGAAAAAAGATCTGAAACTAATACACAATATTCTTCAATGTGTTTTATGAAATTCCTCCAGGTTTCACTACTTGGAACCTCTCAGAAAAGGAGTTATGGCAAAAATGGCACACCTTGTTGAATTCTGGCTTATTCTAGAGAGTGACCTTGTAGAGCGTACCCTGCACGGAATATTTGTTGAATTGATCTAAAACTATTACACAACATACTAAAGACTTTACTCTAATGAACACATTTGGTCTTACTGAATTTGGATTTGTTATGAAGAAGTTATGAAGTTTTGACCCAAAACACATGTTTTTGACTAGTTTCAGGACTAGCCACAAACCCTATTTTCCAAAGAGTGTAACTCCAAAAATACAACGAACCACAAGCTGAATTTTTTACCACGGATACTTGGATATTTTTCCTCAATGGAATAGCAATTTCACCATCTAAATCACTCTAGAAAAAAACTTGTTTCGAAAATGGTGAGATGACCTGAAAAAACATACCTTAGAAAGCATCATCAAAAGAATTTATCCTTCCTTGAATTCTGGTTTTCTTTTCTTCACTTTCCTCGAAAATTCGGCTTAGATATCCTTTGGTTACCTCAGACACCTATATGTATTCAATATGCTCAAGTGTATCTTAAATGAGAGAGCCTTTCCTCTTATTTATACTCTCCAAGTAGCTTCCTTAAAAACATCTTCTAAGTCACTTTGCCCACTTTCCTTATTTTAGGGTTAACCCACTTCTAATTTCTTCATTAAATTTATTATTGAATTAATTTATTTTGTATTCACTTTTAATTATAGTACACTCATCACTTCACCTTATTATTTACCTTTTAAAATCTCTTAAACCACTTTGACTACTTTGACCTTTTGGGGCTTCTAGATGACATATGAGGGTCCTCCAACTTCGTAAGGCCATAACTCTCAAACCGTGAGGAGTTATGTGACGTTCCACATACCACCGGAAATGACATGAAAAACACTATCCATCTAGGATAGGTTCAATGAAAAATTCACTGGCGTTCATCTCATTATTCAAAAATTAAGCATGGCTTCTCTAACCATACTTCTAGGATAACTCAATCCGCAAAGCGTCTTCCCGTGAGGGCTTTCACCATCAGGGGACCACTTGGGAGTTCATCCATTTCTACTTATTATCAACCATGACAAGACAATAATGAGTCATATTTACATCAAACAATCTTGGGTCCATTACCCAACCTTTGTGCTATGGGGCTTTCTTCAAGGGTTGACATCAATGACAACCAACCTTAATAATCAATCTCTCCTTTTGGCATTGATGGAAACACTCTGATGCAATACTGAAATTATATCACTCATGGTTTCCTTGGAACCATGCCTTTGTCCTCTGCATCTGATCAATCTCTTCCCCTTTGTCATCAATGGCAAAGGTATCTTTCCATCGAGGGTTTCTCCCCCTGACTGAACTGTCCTCTTATGGTGCTTCCTCATATAAATCTAAGACATATAAGATAAGAATTGAAAAATAAATCATTTTGGAGTAGAAATAACTCCAAGTCTCTGGCGAAGATATTCAAATTATTCCTGTGGAAGTGATTTTGTGAAGATGTTTACCACTTGTTCTTTTGTGCCCACCTACTCAACTCTGATGTTATTTTCTGCAACCTGCTCCCGTAGAAAGTGATACTTTATTGGAATGTGCTTCATCTTGGAGTGCATCACCGGGTTCTTCAACATACTAATGGCGGTTGTATTATCACAATAGATTGGAATGGGCTCATCATACTCAACATTTATATCTGTCAAAGTTTGTTTCATCCAAAGAACCTATGTACAACATGATGCTGCTGCAATATACTCTGCCTTAGTTGTAGATAAAGATATTGATGATTGTTTCTTGCTTAGCCATGATACTAAACACTCACCCAAGTAGAACGTTGCTCCACTGGTGCTTCGTCGGTCATCAATACAACCTACCCAATCTGCATCTGTGTAGGCAATAAGTGATAGATCCTTTCATTTTGGATACCATAATCCAAACTCTTTTGTTCCTTTGAGATATCTGAAGATCCTCTTCACTGCTAACACATGTGACTCCTTTGGTGCTGCTTGAAATCGTGCCACCTGTCCAACTGCCTGCATTACATCTGGTCTGGATGTTGTGACATATAGTAGGATGCCAATCATTGACATGTATTGCCTCGGATCTGTAGACTTCGAATTATCATCTTTGCTCAACTTGCAACTGGTTTGCATGGGAGGGATAACTGGTTTGCAATCTTCTATTCCGAACCTCTTTATCATTTCTCTGATATACTTGGTTTGAGAAATAAAGATTCATTGGTTTCTTTGACGTATCTAAAGTCCCAAAAAGAATGATAGTTCTCCAAGTAACGACATTTCAAATTCATTCTGCATATCTTTTGCAAATTTATGGCTTAACCTATCATCATCACTACAAAAATAATATCATCAACATAAACTTCAATTAATAAAATATTACCTTGACTTACCTTGATATAGAGGTTGTTGTCTGCACTTCATTTTCTGAACCCTGCCTGCTACAGATACTTATCCAGTCTAGAGTACCATGCTCTAGGAACTTGTTTTAGACCATACAATGCCTTCTTTAATTTACACACATAATTTGTATTCTCTGACAACAGAAATCCTTTTGGTTATTCAATGTAGACTTCTTCTTCAAGTTCCCCATTTAGAAAAGTTGATTTTACGTCCATCTGATATACTTTAACATTTTTGGAGCATGCATAGGCTAAAAGCAACCGGATTGCTTCCATTCTAGCAACTAGGGAAAATGTCTATTCAAAGTCGATTCCTTCAATCTGTGCATATCCTTTACATACCAATCTAGCTTTGTTCCTCGTAACTTGTCCATCTTCATTTAATTTATTTCTGAAATCCCATTTTGTGTCGATCACATTCTTATTATTTGGTCTTGGAACCAGTTCCCAAGTGTCATTTTTCTCTATTTGATCCAATTCTTCATTCATGGCCTTATTCCAAAATTCATCCTTGTTGGCTTCTTCAAAATAGTTTGTTCTGGTGAATAGATTTTTCTTCTAGTCTCAACTCATGCATCTTTGTTTCCAATAATCTGATCTGAAGGATGATTCTTTTGTACTCATTTACTAGGTGTCTTTGGAGATACTTGCTAAAATTGTTCTTTTGTTTCTGTCGGATTCTCTTCATCTTCATCTTCTACTTCATCTTATGCTTCTTCTTCTTCGAAAAGTTGTTCCATTGATTTGTTTTCTTCTTATTTTGATTATGGTCTTCCTGTTTCATCAATTGTTACGTTGATGCTTTCCACAACTTTGTTCATTCTTAGATTGTAACACTTGTATGCTTTCCTTGTACTTGAGTAACCAACAAGTACTCCTTTGTCCACACGAGAGTCAAACTTTCTCATTCTACCATCTTCTCTTTTGATGTAGCATTCGCTTCTGAAAACTCTGAAGTGCTTCACATTTGTTGGTCTTCCTTTCCATATCTCGTAGGAAGTTTTATCAGTGTTGTTTCTAAACATTACTCTGTTTTGAATGGGAATTGTTGTATGCACTGCATGTGTCCAAAATATATCTGTCAATTTGGAATCCATTAGCATTGTTCGAGCCATTTTCGGTACTGTCATGTTCTTTCTTTCAACAACTCCATTGTGTTGAGGTGTCCTAGCAACAGAGAAATGTCTTTTTATTCCATGACTGTTGCAGTAGTCCATAAATTCCTTTGAAGTGAACTCTCCTCCATTATCAGATCTCAAGCATTTGATTGTTGAATCCATCTCATTTTCAACCATTTCCTTGTAGATCTTGAAGTTTTCAAAAGCTTTTGACTTGTTCTTGAGAAAGAAAACTGCAATCATTCTTGTATAATCATCAACTAATAACATAAAGTATCTCTCACCTTTTAAGCTCTTTGTTGTAGTTGGTCCAACTAGATTACTATGCACAATTTCCAGTGGTCTTGTTGTTGAATATTCCTCTGATTTGAACCTGGTCTTTGTTTGTTTTCCTTGTTGATAATGCTTGCATAAAGTGTTGGTTGGTTTCATGATCTGTGGCATTTCTCTGACTGCTTCTCTTTTGTTGACTTTGACAAGGTTATCAAAATGCATGTGACCCATTCTTCTATGCCATAGCCAACTTTCATCTTCATTTCCTAGACAACACTTTTCATTTCCAATTTCACTTAACACATATATGTTGTTTGAAGTTCTTGCAATTGTACCGRCCAATTTCCCTGAACCTTCTCTTCTTATCTCACACTTTTGTGAATTGAAAGTAACGTTATGACCTTGGTCACACATTTGACTCACACTTAGAACATTATGTTTCATATCTTCTACCAGTAGAACATTTTGTGCCTTTTTATTCTTGTTCCCAATTCAGACTGTGCCTTCTCCAATGATTTTTTCTGAATTATCATTTATGAAGGAAACTGGTCCATTTCTTTCTTTTTGCAATGTAAGAAATTTGTCTCTATCACCTATCATGTGTTTTGAACACCCACTGTCAACATACCAACCGTGTTTCTTCTGTTTAACTTGTAGAGTGACTGTGCATTCTTCATTGCTATATTGATCTTGCTTTCTTATCCATGTCGTTTTCTGAGGTTCTTGTCTATGACTGTTGTTATTTTGTTGAGATTCTTTAGGAGGGACTGTCATTCTGCAATTTTTGGCCATGTGTCCAAAATTGTTACATTTGTAACATTCCATTTTAGTGCTCAAAGATTCAAACCTGTTGTAACTTCTTTTTTGTGTTTCACTAGGTCTTTTTGAGTAACCCCTTTGTGTATGACTCTCAAAGTTGTCATTGTTCATGTTGTTAGCACTGCAATTCACAATTTTATGTCCAAAATTATTACATCCATAACATAAACCAAAAAATATAGTTTGATACCTGGGAGTTGAAGATCTTCTGAAAGAAGGTGCTCTTATTAATCATTCTTCCTCTTGAGGTCTATCTGTCTGTTGTTGATTCTGAAATCTGAATCTTTTTGGTGGAGGAGTATCCATGTAATCTTCCTTGTACATCTTCCTATCCCCTTTGATTGTTTCTGCATAGCTTTTTGGATTTGTTTCTTGCTCTATTGTTTTGGAGCTTGATCCCTTTTCTGTCTGATTGTATCCAAGTCCAGACTTTTCAAGATGAGATTTTTTACTGTTGATAATGTCATCCAGAACTTTTGAGCTATTCTGCATATTTTTCTTTTGAATATCCTTTCTTAGTATGACAATCTCTGCTTCCAAGTTTCCAATGATCTTGTCCTTTTCTTCTAGTTGTTATTTGAGTACTTCTTTAATTATTTTATCTTCTTCTATTTTAACCTTCAATCTTGTGATCATTTATTCTAGTTCTTGAGTGTCTTTTTTCTTATCTAGTTATGCTTGTAGTTTCTTGTTTTTCTTCTTTTCTCTTCTGATAACTTCTATGGCACACATTAATTCTTCTCGATAGTCAACTTTTGCCTCTTCAATTTCGTCTTTGACTTCTTCATATCCTTCTTCGACTTCTTCATATTCTTCTTCGGAGTCTTTTTTTTCAGAATCTTTTACTGCCATGAATAGAACTCTTCCTATCTCATTGTCACTGATTTCATCTTCATATGATGATGAGATGTCTTCTTTGATGCATAAGMTTTTCTTGAAATCTTTCTTTGTAGTTTTTTTGCCTTTATATGTGTGTTTTCCTTTTGAGTAACCTTCATCATTTCTCTTTTTCTTATGAGGATATTTGTTAGCAAAATGACCAATACCATCACAATTAAAACAAATTAAAGGAAGCATACCTCTATACCTACCATTGGTTCCCTTGTTCAGTCGTTTGACGAAGTTGTCCACTTCTTCATCATCTTTCGAGACGTCGTTGTTGCTGCTATATTCTTCTTATTCCTTTTTCTTTTACTAAATTTGATCTTTTGGATGCTTTGAATGGCTGCTTCTTTTACATTTGGATTTTCCTGTTCAGTTATCATTTCATATGCTGTGAAGATTCCATGCAGTGTGTCCATGCTTATTGAGTTCAGATCCGATCTTTCTTCTCATGTTGATATCTTAGGGTTGAATCTCAAAGGAAGATATCTTAGTACCTTTTGAACAATAACAAATTCTTCGATTTCTTCTCCCAATCCTATGATTGCATTCATTGTTTCATCAACTCTTAAGAAGTAGGCTACAATATTCTCATCTTCCTTCATTTTTAGTTGTTCGAACTGACCTCTGTAAGTTTGAAATTTTGTTGCTTTGACTTTTGTATCTCCTTCATAAATATTTCGAAGCTTGTCCCAAATCTCTTTAGCGGATTTACAATGTGCAACTTTGGTGAATATTGTTTCACTGAGACCATTCAAAAGTGCATTTGTAGCTTTGGAATTATTCTGACCAAGTTTCATTGCTTTGTCATTTGTTGGTGGAACTGTTGGTACTGTGTATCCATCTACAATTGATTACCAAATCTCAAACCTTTGTGCTTGTATATATGTCTTGATCTGTATGCTCCAAAAAACATACTTTTGTCCATCAAAGTGTGGTATTCCATTTTTATATGAGTTGGTACTCTCCATGATCTACCTTTCAGTGGTTAAATGGATTTTTGAAGGAACCTGCTCTGATACCAATTGTTGGATTACTGAGAGCGGGGGTGAATCAGTAATAGCGTAATTATAATCATTTTTTCTCAAAAATAATCCAAGTGTTATATCAATGTAGAGTTATTATCCAATAATAATCAATAAAAAATGAACAATCACACACATACACAGTACACCGATGTTTTACGTGGAAACCCAAATCGGGAGAAAACCACAGAATGTTTTGTCTTATATGTCTTGAAGAATTACATTCATTGGAAGCACCAACTTCCTTTGTTTTCCAGCTATAACTGGAAGTAGGCTCCAACCCCCTAGTTTCTCAGGCTACAACCTGAGGGAAGCTCCAACACCCCAATTCTCTAGCTACAACTAGAAGGAGGCTACAACCCCCTATGTTCTCCGGCTACATCTGGAAGGTGGCTACAACCACCTGTCCTTGCCCCATCCAACCGTCCTGAAGTAGAAGTAGAATGATGGAACCATTGTCACACTATCATTGTGAGATATATTGTTGTAAACATGTACCAATAAACCTGAACCATGCAACAACCAGGCATCAACTTGTACCTCAACTTGTAATCAACCTGTACCATAAACAAGTACATCAACCATGCACCAACCTGTACCAAACAACCTCAATCAACCTGTACCATAAATAAATGCATCCAACCATATACCAAGTATGTACCAATCATGTGTCAACTACTCATCAACTATCACTCATCAATATGTACCAACATCATCAACTATATACCTCAACCATGTAACCAACTTGTATCGCAACCAAAATCCCTCATCAATTTCATATTCCAAATATGATTTGTAACTCTGTAATAGACCTGGTGTATATGATCACATACCTGCAAACCTTCCTTAACTTTAACAACAGGAGACTAGCATTTTCATTAAACGTTTCTTTAGTCTCACAAGACTAGTTTTGGACTAGTCAACAACCCTAACTTGAAATAATCATAACTTTGTACCTATAATGAATAAAGTCTAAAACTTATACACAATGTTCTTTAGTTTGTTTTATGCAATTCCTCTAGATTTCACTACTTGGAACCTCTCATAAAATGATTTATGGTATGGCAGAAATGGCACACCTTGCTGAATTTTGTCCTATTCTATAGAGCGACCTTGTAGAGCATGCCCCGCACAGAATATTTGTGTACTTGATATGAAGTTGTTACACAGAATACTATAGACTGTACTATAACCAACACATTTTGTCTTGCTGAATTTGGATCTGTTATGAAGAAGTTATGACATTTTTACCCGAACCACCTGTTTTTGACTAGTTTCAGGACTAGCCACAAACCCTATTTTCCACGAAGTGTAACTCCAAAAATACAACGACCCACAAGCTGATTTTTTTACCATGGATACTTAGATATGTTTCCTCAATGGCATAGCAATTTCACGGTCTGAATCATTCTAGAAAAAAAAGTTATTGCAAAAATTGTGAGCTGACCTGAAAAAACATACCTTAGAAAGCATCATCAAAAGAATTTATCCCTCCTTGAATTTCGGTCTTCCTTTCTTCACTTTCCTCAGAAATTCGGCTTAGATATCCTTTGGTTACCTTAAAAACCTATAAGTATTCAATATTCTTAAGTGTGATTCAAATGAGAGAGCCTTGCATCTTATTTATACTCTCCAAGTAGCTTCCTTAAAAACATCTTCTAGGTCACTTTGCCCACTTTCCTTATTTTAGGGTTACCCACTTCTAATTTGTCCATTAAATTTATTATTTAAATCATTTATTTTGTATTCACTTTGAATTATAGTACACTCATCACTTAACTTTATTATTTACCTTCTAAAATCTCCTAAACCACATTGACTACTTTAATCTTTTGGGGCTTCAAGCCAACATATGAGGGTCGTCCAACTTCGTAAGGCCATAACTCTCAAACCATGAGGAGTTATGACGTTCCACATACCACCAGAAATGGTGTGACAAGCACTATGCATATAAGATAGTTTCACTAACAAATTCACTATCCTTAATCTCATTATTCCACCATTAAGCATGGGTTTTCTCACTCCGCAAAGCGTCTTCTCGTGAGGGCTTTCACCATAAGGGGACCACTTTGGAGTTCATCCAATTTTACTTCTTATCAACCATGACAAAACAATAATGAGTCATCTTTACATCAAACAATCTTGGGTCCATTACCCAAACCTTATGCTACGGGGCTTTCTTCAAGGGTTGACATCAATGACAACCAACCTTAATCAACAATAACATCATCACATGCAAACAAAATCTAGTTACTTGAAATATACTATGATGTACAACAACATTATCATGTGCAAACAAAACCTAACTCTTTAAACTATCTCTTAACCGATAACCAATAAAAAAACAACGTTAAATCATTCACCACTAAAAACTTCCATTTTTCCATCTTACCAAAAGTCATTCACAATAATGAATAAAGAAAAAAAATCCTTTCGTAATAAAAAACGAATATTTAATTTAGACCATCGATTTAATAGACGGTTCCAATGAAGTAGGGTTTGAGAGCTCGAACAACCAAGTCTTATGAAACCCTAAAGAGGGTTTATTTTTACTCATATATTATGAGCCTCAGTAGTAGAATCACTTAGGTTATCTGGTGGAGCTTGGACAAAGATTTGGAGCTCAGAGCGAGAGAATTAGTCTACGAGGTATTCTCTCTTCATTTTCTTCTTTTCTCTATCATGGACATTGTATTCTATTGAGCTTAAATCCATCGTCATAGGCGGCCTTATCGATTTAGTGGCAAAGCCTCCCGAGAAAGGGCAATAGCAGATACCAGGACGACATTTATACGATGTTTCTTAACATGGTAGATAGTGTGAGACTATTGTTTTGTTGCCATTGTTGGTTGTCTATGTAGGTGGATGTGAATGGGATTAATCAAATTTTGTCATCACTACTCCCATACTTACCCGCTAAATCCCCAAAACTGACCATGTGGATTTATCCCTTTTGTTATATGGATTACACATGGTCTATACCCATGTCAGTATAATGGAGCTAGGACTTGTTTAGCCGAACATCTATAGCAGACATGTTGCAGTCCTTCCGTTATTGATTTGCCAACTCTGTAAGTGAATTAGATGAATTACTAGAATCGCCACAAATTCAAACAAAATAGGCCATATTTGGTGTTTCCCAACATGTTAAAAAGTTAAGGGAAGTAGCACTAGGAGTGCCCATTGCTTATGTGCAGACATGATTACTATAAGCAAGGGTAGTGTGAGTAGATTTCATAATTTGAGAGCCTTGGGATCAACATTCTAGAAATTTTCCCAAGTCTATATAAAAAAATTATTGATAAATTATCAGAGAACATTTTGCAAAGATATATTAATAGATTGACTATTGAATACCTAAGAGAATGAACAGTTATATCATGATCTGTTCATATTTCATGATCTGTTGATAGAAGTGAAATGTTTTATAGCCTAGTTAGGGGTTGTTGGAAATAATGCTTCCAATAATGTAAAGATCAGATTTTGGTTTGTGTTTGTTAGAGATTTGTTGAGAGGGGGTGGGGAAATATTAGACATTTTCTCTAATATCTCCCCAACCCATTCTTATATTGTCTTCACCTCTCTTCCTAAATTTGAAATAAATTCTCTTTTCCTAAATAAATTTGAAATAAATTCGATCAAAGAACAACTCAGAGATCTCTACATAAACCTAATAACCTATTGTATTTGTACCAGTTTTTATATAATATACACAGATAACAGTTTTGTGTGTGAAGAACATAATGTCTACTCTCCACTATTTTATCTTGGTATGAGAGTAGGACTGGGCTTAACTTCCTCACTGGAGAGCCTAGGAAAATGAAAGACTTTAAGGTGTAGTCCTCCTTAGGATAGGAGTAGATTAGTGTAGGTGAGAGTAGATTTTTTTTGCATTTGAATATTTTGGATTAGTTTCTTTGTGTGCAGAGTATTGTAGAATTTGTTATTGTTCTACAATAAAATTGTTGTTCAGAAATTATGTTGACGGTTGTGAAGTAAAGAAGCAGTACTACCCAGTGATAAGACATAATTCTGTCAGCTCTATCAAATTAGAGAGGAGTGCTAGCAAAAGAAGTCTTTTTTTAACGTTTTCCATTTTCCTTTGAATTCAACAGAGATACATGGACATAAATGGCTATTGTGGCTTCTACAAAGAGTAACGCTATGAAGTTAGTAATTTAGGTCGTCTAGAAATGCATGTTGCCTTCAGGCTGACCAGGCGATGCTGCAGCCTTTGCAATGTATCAGAGCTTCTCAACAGCTGCAGTGAAATACAGACCTGATGACCTATTTTATACTGAGGAGGTTGGGGTTTCGCCTCAGTCAACGGTTCGGAAATCCTTTCCTTGCAGCGTCACGTGGGACAGGGGATGCGATGGAAGACATGGAAGGTGCTCACCTTAGCATTCATCATCGGCATCATCAAGGTGAAAATTCTATTTGGGATTCCAGTCTTTGGTGGTGGCGGCATACCTGGTGGATCTTTCCAAGGACACCAACCTTTGTGCCATTCACGAAAAGATTCAATGTCTTGAATGCCAGTGTTGGTTTCGTGGATCGCCGAGACTCGGCCTTGGGAACGACTAGATCCAAAGGGCATCATATATGAACCAATCGATAATGCCTGATTGTATGGCACTTGATATGCTTATTGATGGGAATAAAATCTGCTAAATTGTTGAGTCTGTTTGAAGCCCGAGGACATTAGACTTTGGAGTATACGTCTTTTGCTTGTAGTGCTTGAAAAACTGTTGGTTTTTTAATTTTATAACTGCCATTACTTGCAGATTTGTTGTGTGGTGTACTTGTAGTGCTTTTTATGATGTGTGTATATTTTCTTGATTTGTTTGTAAAGCCTACCTATTTTTCAGGACTCCAAATAAATAAATGTTTTTTTTAAATATCTTGTTAAAATGACTGAATTTAGCTTATAATTTCTTTCATTATTTTCTTATACTAGGAATAAACAACAACAACATATGAATGCTAATAGCATAATGACAATAGAAGCAACAACATGATAACAACAACATAGCAACATATTAATGATAACAGCATAAGGATGACAAACCAAAACTGGTAACATACATACCTCCACCTACAGATTTGGTTGATTCGGTCTCTGGTTCACTTGTTCTTGTACTTGCCCAAACTTCTCAATCGACTATTAACCTCCCAGCCAACTAGGAACAACCTCTTCGGCTCCCTAGCTCCAAGAATCCTTGCGGTTTCCTCGCCCCCGAGCCCAAAGTTCCCAGCAACAGCAGTGCCCTGTGAGTGTTTCCAAAATATTCTCTTCTCCCAATTTTGCTCCTCCTCCTCCTTCACCTCTTGTAGAAAATTTCCAATCCAAAATGAGACCCCTCTCCAAGTCCCCTCCTCTCTTTCTTATCCTCCTTTCTCAAATCTCCATCATTAATTTCTCAACAACCTTATCCTCCCATTAATTCCCCAACACTCTTATCCTCCCATTAATTACTTCACCCACCCTTTAATAATAAAATAATAAAACTCTGATTTAATATATTTTAATAATTAATTAAATTTAAAATAAATACATAAAAACTATGATAAAAATTAATTGATTTGGGTTGTTACATACACCCACCCTTCAAGAAACTTCGTCTCAAAGTTAGAGTAATTTACAATACAAGGGTAACGACACATGATTCATACATCCACATCAAATAAGCAACATCATGAATTTAAAACATTTACACATACTAGTGTACATGTGCAAGGCATGCATGTGTAGATAGCACATACCAGACTCGTACATGTACTAATGAAAATAATCACACCTAAA
>ML802789.1:435248-446721 GCA_009831015.1 Picea engelmannii
CCTGGAAGTTGATAGAAAGATTAGAGAGAGCCTGATGAATTTCCTCATTCTGTACTGCATATTTGACTAGCCAGTCATGGACGTGAGATTGATCAAATTGAAGGATGTTGTAAAACTTTTCCAGAGAGAAGGTCTTCAACATAGCAACCTGTTTATCAAACTCTTCTCTGGTTAAGGGCAAGGAGTTTGCGATTAAGAGGGGGTCTTGGAAGTCATTTGTTTTCCCGGCTAAGTCTATATTTGACAGTTTTGTGAATAATTTATCTTTCTTCGATATGACTTGTTCACATGACTGAACAATGAGACGCAGGTTGTTTACTTTTTCTTTCCAACATGCATTCAATTGGCCGATCCGGTTTTTGGATGGAATATCTTCTTCTCTTCTTTTTGTTTATGTCATATTGTTGACAATCTTGCCAAAAGGGATGACCATTTTTAAGAAGAAATTTTCTTCATCTTTTAATTCATCTTGCAAAAGCTCGAGCAAGCTATGTGCCCTGGTTCCAAGGGAAGCGATGGTTTGTGATCTTTTCTAGGCATCGATAACCAGTTCCATTCTTTTTGTGATATTGTTTTCCACATATCCTTTACAGGATGCGAGCAGGGTAGAGGGTGCTTTTACATTGGGTGCAGGGGTGCCAGGCATGGCTATTGCCAAAGGATCGACAAGTAATGGCATAGGAAAGAAAGCATCTTCCAATTCCTTGACTCGGTCCTTCAGTCTGGCATTGTGGGTCTCGATGCGTTCAATGGAGTCATGAAGTGCTTCTCCGGTCGCAATGTGAAGTTGACAGACTTGGGACAGCCGCATGTTGGCAACATCAACCTCTGAACAAGATTTGCCTTTGATGTTTTTAACATTTTTTTTCTGAAATATCAATTTTTTGTTCCGGCTATCAAAAACAGTGCTCTGGAACACGAAGGATTCATCTTCGTCAAAATTTTGGGCAACGGAATGTCCATTGGATGGCTATGGTGGATGGTGTCCTCGGGCTAATCAAAGAAGGGGAACATGGCATCCAGATCAATGTCAATTTCCATGTTCTCACTCTGAATTTCTGGGTCTTCTGCCTGCCCCACATATTTTTTTTCTCTTCTTCTCTACTGGAAGCTTGTGAGAACTGTCAATTTTAGAGTGAGGAGGGTCGTTATCTCCTCCTCAGTTTGAAGAATTCTGGGTTTCTTTGTTGCTATGATGGGTCGTTCAAGCGATGCTCCGGGAAGTCGTACTTTTTGGAGTGGTATTTGCGAATTGAACACTCTTGTCACCGGTGTCTTTCCCCTGTTGCATGTACAATTTGGTGCAGCTTTGTATTGTCTCTACGTCGCCGGCATCAAAGGCAGGCCCGTGACTATCTCTGCTTTTGGGCAGGTGTTTATTTACAAAACAATCGCCGAGGCCAAGTGAATGTAAATGTTGTCTAAAAATATCATAGGGGTCGAATCCTTTTATGTGTTCAGCATATCTGAGGTTGGAGATATTAAAATGTGTTGTGAAATCGTCAAATTTGTTGACGTTTTTCAACACGAGCTCCCCTATTTTCCAAGGCATGGGAATGAACTATTTTTTTTCTTCCTTTGGAACAGATGGAACTAGTAGTTGTATTGACATGCTACTTCTGCAATAAAAATTATGTCTGTAATGTGGCCTGGAAGGAGAGCAGGTTGTTCCGTGGAGCCAAAAATTCTTATGACAGTGTAATTATCCAAATGTTGGACTCTTCGCTTTTTGTCCAAAAAATTAGCTGCTTGTTCAGATAAGCGGGGAGCATTTTCTCCTAACAACAAAAGTTTGAAAACAGACAGGAAGCCATTCAAAATGTCATAAAAACAGTGGGAAGCCTTGAGCTTCTACAAGGCCTGGTACCAAAATGTTACTGGGTGGAAATCGCAGTTGACATTCTTGGACAGAGACAGTTGCGGAAATCGACAGGAATGTGCTATTGCAAAAACTAAATAATATGACATATAAAATTTCTTTCCCCTTTTGTAGCTTGATAATTGGGAAGAGATTTCATAAGAAATTATCCTTCCCCAATCAAAAATGGCTTGTTCGTTGACTGTGAAATACAAGATGTAAAGAGTCATGCGAGAAATAGTAGTTGTGGATTCATGTCCTGTTATTCTTGTAAACAGCCAGGAAATTTCACGAAAAGGATTTTTAAATGAACTAACCTGCATGCTTGTAATATCTTCAGGAACTAGATCCGGGTTTTCCAAAAAAAAGGGGCAAGAGGTCCAATCCATTATTATGCTTTGCTAGGAACTGTTTGCAATCTTCTCCTTTGAACATCAATGTTGGCTCGGGCAATTTAAGCAACTGTCGGAAGACCTGAGGTGACAAAGAAACAGAAGAGTGGTCGTGCAGTGGAATAATTCTTTTCTCTGCAATAAATTTATCGACACACCAAGAGACCAAGTCCTTATAGTCAAAAACCTCAGGGACACAGCCTGCATGAGCATTCCTGGAGGTCCAAATTACTTGGTTCTCTGCGGCAGAGGTTGAGTAATAAGAAAATGCCCTGGACCAGTGGAAGTTCTGGTCGTGACGACCGAAGATGTTCACTGTATCTCCACAGAACTAGTGCGTAACTGATGCCATAGGTTTATGAGAAGGTTTCTTTGTTGCAGATGGTGGTTTAAATGAACAGTCACAGTGAATGATGTAACTTTTTGCTAAATCTTGGTTAAATGCTTATGAATGGGAAAGCTCCTCGAGCCTTTCGCTGATTAATAACAATCGATATTGGTGGTGCATGATGAATTGTTAGGAGTAAAGTTTATTTATTACATATTTAGAAATGCGAAGGTGGCGGGTACGACGAAGAGCAATTAAGGAATGGAGGTTTCTTGAACGTGCGAAGGCCACGCGGTGTGAAAGGGATTTCATGATTTTGAAATGAACCCTCGGAAGGGACAATATAATCTCCCCGCAAATTTTGGTTTAATGCGCATGAATACGAGATTTCCTCGGCCCTTTCGCCCATCAATGACAATATATACAGTTTTTGCATGATGGCTTGCTAGAATTAAATGCCAGTAATTCCATATTTAGAAACAAGATATGTCTATATATATATATAACTTTATATTTTCTTTTATTGTAGAGAAGTGCGAAGGTGACGGAGACGGCAGAGAGCAAGAAAAGAATGGAAAGTTCTGAAAAGCGGTTGGACATGATTCAAAAAAGGGTTACGGGGATAGTCAGGAAGAGATCATGAAGGGGGAGTTCAACGACTGGTTTGTATATTTGTGGAATTTCGGCAAAATGGCTAAGTATGGAATAGGGAAATTGCTAATTGCATGCATAGCAATAAGATCTTATATATAATTGCCAACTACTAATTCCAAAAGGACGTTTGCACAAGAAACAATGACTACGAACTGAATATTTCTTCAACCTGGCAAAGGGACTATTCCCTAAAGAAATTTGAACAAATGGCGAAGTATGGAAAGCGGACAAATGGGCTTCAAAACGAGTTGGCAATAGTTCCAGTAAATATGTGAGGAAGCGGTGGTTAAATTGTGTTTCTCGAAAGTTTTCAGTGCAAAAAATGTGCATCACGGAAAAGGGCATGATAGGTGGACCGTAATACGGAAAAGGGTAAAATTTCATGTTTCAGAATTTTTGAGTGCAAAATGTGTAAAATGGAAGAGATCATGAAAAGGGCATGATAGGTCGACCGTAATACCGAAAAGGGCATGATAGGTCAACCGTAGTATGGAAAAGGGCATGATCTAAGAATGGTTGCAAATTTGTATATCTGTCAATTTGTATATAGCAGAGCTACAAATGCTATTTGGAGGTCCTGGAAAAGTAGAGGTGCAATGTTGATGCAGCCAGTGGGGTCCTCCTGTCAATTTCTATATGGCAGAACTCTGGGTGGTTGTTGTGGGATAGGGAACAATAGAGGGTCAATTTAAAGAAAGGGGAAGCGGTGGTTGGAAACGCGTGAATTGGGAAAATAGAAAGGCATAAGACTTTTTTTGTAAGTGTGAATTGGTTTCAAAGAAGCCCCATTGTTGCAAAATCATGATCTACTAGTTATCGGGAAATGCATTGTTGAAGATTACATTTTATTGCAATGTGTGCGTGCAGTTATGTTCTTGATACATTATTCCATGACTGTAACATACCAACTGAAGTAGTGAACTTTGTTTTGTACTAATTAGCATTAAAGCTTAATAATTTCATCTCTAGAAACAAGAAGAACGATTTTGCTAGAACATTTTACATTGGTATTAGTAAACAGAAGATCGAAGAAGTACGAGAGCACTGAAGTATGCCAATTAGAACATGCATGAAACCTAGAAAAGTGGTAGAGACAAAGAGTCCAAGGCCAAAATTTTGTAATAGCAAATCCATTTAAAAAAATAAGAAAAGTATTGAGTATTGTACATCTATGCTTAGAAAGTGGATCCAGTTCTTCGGTTGAAAACATTGAAGGTATCTACGACAAACACAGGCACGGTTTTCGCAGTATGCAAGATCCTTGGAGTTTTCTCCTCGATTAATCATCCTCTACTGAAATTGATATTTTTCAGAAGCTTTACCTGAGGAAGAAGATGAAAATGGTTGTAGGGCAAGTGGAATAGCCCTTATTTGAAACCGGCTCTTCATAGTCGAAAAAAATTCAGTAGTACAGCTTGCACGTGAAATTACAGAGGCCCAAATTAGTCCATTATGGGCAGAAGGAGATGACTAGTAGGAAAATGCGTTGCAGCAACGAAATTTTTGCACCTGATACCCGAAAATGTTAAACAATATTTTTTTGGCTTGAAATATATCTCTGGAAGCATCAACATATGATTGCTTTACAGTCAAACTCTTCCACCCAGAACGGACTAATTTGGAACTCTGGAATTCCTACTTTGGCAGTGCAAAGTGGTTGTTGCGTTCACTGTCCATTTTTTTTTCTGAAACTCCTTTCGGTGTTGTCATGATTGCGATCACCGAGCCGAGAAGGTCCGTTCGTTATGGTTGATTTCAATTTGGGACCAGGAGTGGGAATATTTTCTGCATTGTCATCATCCATTGTCATATCATCGTCCATCAGATCATCTTCTTCTGGCTTGGAATTCATGGCATAAAGTTATGCGATAGGCATGACTACAAGTGGGCAGGTTCTCTGAGTAGCCAAGGTTGGCATCGAATTTTTTGGCTTGAAATATATCTCTTGGTGCACCAAGGGACCATCTCGTTTTTTGCTCATGGCCGGAGAGAGATGAATAGTAAGAATATGCCCTGGAATAGTGGAACATGTGGCCATTATGCCCCAATGTGTTGACTGTGTGTGGAGAGAACTGTCGCCACAAGTTATTAAGAATTTTCGTTTGCTTGAGACGATGTTTCAAATGAAAATCGGGGAGGGATAATATAAGCCTCCGCAAAGTTTGGTTTAATGTGTATCAATGGAATATCTCCTCGAGCCTTTCGCTGATCAATGACAATTTCCAAGGTTTGTGTGGAATGAGTTGTGACCATCACAGCTCACTAATTGCACAATTAGAAAAAAGTGCAAAGGTGGCGGTGACGGCGAAAAGACATTAAGAATCAGAAATTTCTTAAAAGCACCAACCCGTCAGCAGACAAAAAAATAAAGATTGCGTCGTTTTTGAAATGAATACTTGGAAAGGATAACATGCTTGTGCGCAAATCTTAGTTTAATTCGTATCAATGACAAATCTTCTCCGAAATTCCGGACATTAATGACAACTGTAATGGTTGTTGCAGGATGGCTACTAGCATTAAAGCTTAATTATTGCATATGCAAAGCAGTCAGTCGGGTTACAAAAGAAAAACAGAAGAAGATATACCTAGGAGACGTGAAGGCATGATGGTTCTCGGCCTGGCGGGCTGAAAATTGAGCCTCTATTGTTCTGTGTCCTACAAATAGGACCTACACTTCCACGAGATACAAAATGATAGGTGGAGTTGTGGGTTGGTTGGTTCAACATTGCGGGTTGGTTGGTTAAACATGTACTTTTATAAAGTATGGACATCAGATTGTATAGAACATATCCGAATCTGTGATTCCATACTTGGGCACTTTTTGTTTCGCGCGTTCGTGGCCTGGCGGGCTAAAAATTGAGTATCTATTGTTTTGTGCCCTACAAATAGCACCCACAGTTCCGCGATATACAAATTGACAGCAGGAGTTGCGGATATGAGTTTCTATATAGAGTATAGACATGAGATTTTATACAGCATATGCGGATCGCTTATTCCATACTTAGGCACTTTTTTTATCGCAGGTTCGCGGCCTGGCGGGCTGGAAAAATACTAAATATTGTTCTGTTTCCTACAAATATCACGCAAATTTCCACGATATACAAATTGACAACATGACCTACGGGTTGCTTGGTTGAACATTGCATTTGTACTATTCTAGAACATATGCGGATTCTTCGTTCCCTGTACTACAAATAGCAACCACATTTTCACGATATACAAATTGACAGGAGGACCTACGAGTTGCTAAGTTGAACATTGTATTTGTATTGTTTTAGAACATATGCGGATTCCTCATTCCATACTTGGGCACTTTTTGGATCGCGGGTTTGCGGCTTGGCGGGCTGAAAATTAAGTATCTATTGTTCTGTGTCCTACAAATAGCACCTACACTTTCGCTATATACAAATTTACAAGCAGGCTTCTGGACATAGTCTCTATATAAAGTATGGAATGAGATTTTATATAGCATATGCAGATTCCTCATTCCATACTTACACAGTTTTTGGATCCTGGATTCGCAGCCTGGCAGGCCGAAAATAGAGTCTCTATTGTTCTGTCTCCTACAAATAGCACCCAGATTTCTGCGATATACAAATTGACGGTGGGAGTTGCGGAGATGAGTCTCTATATAAAGTATCGACATGAGATTTTATAGAGCATATGCGGATCCCTGCTTCCATATTTAGGCAGTTTTTTATCGCGGGTTTGCAGTATGGCGAGTCAAAAAAAGAGTCTCTATTGTTCCCTGTCCTACAAATAGCACCGAGATTTCCGCGACATACAAATTGACACGAGCCGCCACAGGCTACTTGGTTGAACATTGAATTTGTTTTGTTCTAGAACATATGTGCATCACTCATTCCATACTTGGGCACTTTTTTGGATCGCGGGTTCGCGGGCGGGCGAGCTGAAAATTAAGTATCTATTGTTTCGTATCCTACAAATAGCACCCTCACTTCCGCGATATACAAATTGACATGCGTACCTGTGGACATAATCTATATATAAAATATGGAATGAGATTTTACACAGCATATGTGGATCACTAATTGCATACTTAGGCAGTTTTTGGACGACGCGTTGGCGGCCTGGCGCACCGAAAACAATCTATTGTTTCGTCGCCTACAAATAGCATCCAGACTTTAGCAATATACAAATTGATAGGTGGACTTGGGCTACTTCACTGAACATTGGACTTTTATTGTCCGGTTGCGATCCCGTATCAATTTCATAATTAGCGATTTTTTTTTATCGGGGGCTCTGGAGCTGTCCGCAACATATAAATTGACATGAGTCGCTACAGACTACTTGGCTGAACATTGCATTTGTATCGTTCTAGAAGATATGCGGATCCCTCATTCCATACTTGGGCACTTTTTGGATTGCGGGTTCGCGACCTGGCGGGATGAAAATTAAGTATCTATTGTTTTGTATCCTACAAATAGCACCCACACTTCCACGATATACAAATTGACACGCGGACCTGGGGACAAAGTCTGTATATAAAGTATGGAATGAGATTTTATACAGCATATGCGAATCAATAATTGCATACTAATTGACAGGTGGACTCGGGCTGCTTCGCTAAACATTGGACTTTTATTGTGTCGTTGCGATCACGTATCAATTTCATAGTTAGCGATTTTTTTTGATAGGGGGCTCTGGGGCTAGTGGGCTGGAAATTGAGCCTCTATTGTTTCGCGCTGTACAAATACATTGTTCTACAACATATGCGGACCTATGGGTTGCTTGGCTGAACTTTGCATTTGTATTGTAGTAGAACATATGTGGAGTCCTCATTCCATACTTGGGCACTTTTTGGATTGCGGGTTGGCGGCCTGGCGGGCTGAAAATTAAGTATCTATTGTTCTGTCTTCTACAAATAACACCTACACTTCCGCGATATACAAATTTATATGCCATCTTGTGTACATAGCCTCTATATAAAGTATGGAATGAGATTTTATACAGCATATGTGGATTCCTCATTCCATACTTAAGGCAGTTTTTGGATCGTGGGTTCGCGGCCTGGCCGATAGAAAATAGTGTCTACTGTTATGTCTCCTACAAATAGCACCCAGATTTCCACAACATACAAATTGACAGGAGGAGCTGCGGGCTACTTGGATGAATAGTGCATTTGTATTGTTCTAGAACATATGCGGATCCCTCATTCCATAGATGGGCATTTTTTGGATCGCGGGTTCATGGCCAGGCAGGTTGAAAATTAAGTATGTGAACCCTCATTCCATACTCACAAGTGGACTCAGGTTGCTTCATTGAACATTGGACTTTTATTGCCTTGTAGTGATTCCGTATCAATTTCATAATTATCGATTTTTTTCTATTGGGAGCTCTAGGGTTGGCGGGTTGGAAATTGGGCCTCTATTGCTCCCCACTGTACAAACACATTGTTCTAAAACATATGTGGATCCCTCATTCCATACATGGGCACTTTTTGGATCATGGATTCATGACCTGGTGAGCTTAAAATTAAGTATCTATTGTTTTGTGTTCTACAAATAGCATCTTCACTTCCACGATATACAAATTGACAATCGGGCTTATGGACATAGTCTCTATATTAACTATGGAATGAGATTTTATACAGCATATGCGGATTCCTCATTCCATACTTGGGCAGTTTTTGGATCGCGGGTTGGCGGCCTGGCGGGTTCAAAATAGAGTCTCTATTGTTCCCTCTCCTACATATACCACCCAGGCTTCTGCGATATACAAATTTCTAGGAGGACTCGAGCTGGTTGCCTGAACATTGCACTTTTAGGCAGTTTTTGGATGGCGGGTTCGCGGTCGGGCGGGCCGAAAATAGAGTCTTCGTTGTTCCCTCTGATACAAATAGCATCCAGACTTCCGCCATATACAAATTGACAAGAGGACTTGGGATGGTTCGCTAGACATTGCACTTTTATTGTCCCGTAACAATTATGTATGTATTTCATATTTAATGATTTTTTTTTATCGGGGGCTATGGGGCTGGCGGTCTGAAAAATGGGCCTCTTTTGTTTGGGCTCGCAGGCTGAAAATTGGGACTTTATTGTTCCGCGCTGTACAAAAGCTACCCACAACTCTGCGAAATACAAATTGAAAAAGGAACCTGTGGGCTACCTGGGACAACATTGCAGTTTCATTGTTCCTTGTCCTCCGAATAGCGTTCGGAGATCCGCCATATACAGATTGATAGATGGACTTGAGAGCTGGCGCATTAAATTATTAAAGGATGTTAAATCGCTTATTCTTAAAAGAATCAAGGGAAAAAAAGTTTGTTTTTTTTAATTCTATAACCGCAAGCATAACAAGGACCAATTTGAATTTTAAGGGCATGTTGTTCATATGATAGCACAATTGCATTCCGCACACTAAATATTCGTTGATTTCAAATTATTTCAAGATATTAATCTGACTAACTTCATCGAATAAGAAAAAATGCGAAAACAACGACCAATTTGTATTTTAAGAGCCTCTTGTTTGTATGTGAGGACAGTCACAGTTCGGACACTATATATTTGTTGATTTCAAATTATTTCAGAACAATAGTTTGACCAAGTTCATCGATCAAGGAAATCTGCTAAAGCAAGTGACAGTACAGTTGCGTCACAGCGCCATAGAAATTAGCAAGAGGATCTGCATCCCAGCTGGCTTAAAAAAAACAATTATATTATTTGGTATCCTACAAAGAACAACTGGAGTTTCAGGGTATACAAATTGACAAACAAAGAAGATAACCAAGAACCAACCATACTTTAAACAATCCACAAGCAAGTTCCCAGAAGGTTCCATAGAGCAGAACCCATTGACCTTTGCACCAAACAATTTCATATACAAAGAAAAGACATCGCCGCATTTGTTTTCTGTTGAAACAAACTTTCATCTAGATGTTGAACAACTATTACAGAGAGACATGAGGTATTTTCGTTTCCTCTCAAAGTTTCATATAAAAAAAAAAAATCCCCTTTTCAGCCGATATGCAAAATTGCATTGTCCTTATTTAAGGTGAATTTGCTTTATATCCGAAGTTGTCGCAACATGTAGACACTGCTTGCCTTTTTCTATAGATATGTTTCATACGATAACTCTACCAACTTGGGAAGCACATTTTGTAACAGCGGTTGCCTGATCGTACAGTGCACGGTTGTGTTGCCCACGGTTCGAATAACACCACTGAGGCAATGTCCATAAATATATGGACATTTTTCACCGCATTGCAGAAAATCAATCGTATCATCAGTTATCAAAGCGGAGGCAGAGGCAACAAAATGGCATTTTGCACAAACAAGCTCAAAGGGGGTTGAGTACACATTGGCTGCAACTAAAATACCTTCAACCTCGGAATGCGAGCAAAGGAATTAATACATTGAACAATATAATACACAATTGCATCCCACTCTCCCCTTTAAAACAAAAAAAATAAAATTTAACAACTGCAGAAATTTGTTGAAGGCTATTTCTATAAGCAAAGCGAGGATGATTTTGTAAATGTATGCGCACAACAATTGTAGAGCTAGCTAGCTTCTCCAGATCCTTTACTGTATCTGCTCACAACTCTGTTACAAACGTTGACTGGGTTGTCTGAAAGATCGTTTCTCTAGCATCCTTCTTTTTTGTTATATTTTTGAACAGCATAAGTGGAATCTGCCCTTTATGCAATTATTGTTCCATTGACGAAAACAAGTTCGAATACATATCGAACAATTGTAGCTGCAACATGGAATAGTGCAATATTTGTGTAACTTATTCAACATACATGCAGAAGTGAAAGTAAACAAAAAAACTGAATATGAAAAGCGGTACCATTGCCTTCTCGTGCTCCGACTCTCCATCCTTTATATGGAAGCACATTTTGTAACAACGGTTGCCTGATCGTACAGTGCACGGTTGTGTTGCCCACGGTTCGAATAACACCACTGAGGCAATGTCCATAAATATATGGACATTTTTCACCGCATTGCAGACAATCAATCGTATCATCAGTTATCAAAGCGGAGGCAGAGGCAACAGAATGGCATTTTGCACAAACAGGCTCAAAGGGGGTTGAGTACACATTGGCTGCAACTAAAATACCTTCAACCTCAGAATACGAGCAAAGGAATTAATACATTGAACAATATAATACACAATTGCATCCCACTCTCCCCTTTAAAACAAAAAAAATAAAATTTAACAACTGCAGAAATTTGTTGAAGGCTATTTCTATAAGCAAAGCGAGGATGATTTTGTAAA
>ML802789.1:470053-481860 GCA_009831015.1 Picea engelmannii
GTGGGCCATGTGTTCTTCACCTAACCTTAAAACATATCAAGTTGGACTTTAATTATAATTTGCACTTTGAGTTCTCTATTATGTACTATAAGAAATATATTCCACTCTATCTTGAAGGGGTCACATAATTCCACACTTTTTGTTGTTATGTTGCTCACAATGCCATGTATTTTGGCAATGCTTTGAATGCATTAAAATTTCTCATGAAACCCACTCTTATGGTGACTTGGGTTGAATGGCAATTTATTTATTTATTATTATTATTTTTTTAATTATGGTTATTGGTTAAGGACATTAATTGGGATTTAAGCGGGTTTCCCTATTGTAATGCAATGGAATTATATTCTTAATGCCACCCTTGGAATTTTCTATTATGGAAGGACTCTACATAAATATAAAGGTTGACTTCTAATATCACTTCAATGCATGTGTATGTCAATCAACAATACTCTATATATTTATTTATTTATTTTATTATTATTATTTTTAAACTAATATTATATTGAAAAAAAACAATGTTATTTGCAATTAAAGTCAAATCTACTTTGTAAATTTTTTTTTTTTTTAAATTGCTAGGGAATTGAATTTTAAATATAATAAACTACAAGTCAAATTTCAATAACTAATTAAATTTATCCATACAAATTGGTGATAATCTCCAATTCATCAATTTACTACATTTCATAAAATAAAATAAAAATTTAAATATCCAACTATGATCATATTTATAGGATAGGTTATTAAATAATAACTTAATGTTAAAAAAAAAACTACAATATATCAATATTTTACACCTCACTTACTTACAACACTAAATACAATGCACAATGGATAATGATGTAATCTCATAACACTGTAAATTTTTAAATTCATTAAGAGCTAAAGCTTAATAATATGCAAAGTTCACAATTTTGTAGGTGATTGGATCTTATCTCCAATTTCTTAATCTTGATATAAAAATCCATTTCAAATGATAATAATAACTCATAATATATGTATGAAAAAATTATTAGGTTATATATATATAACCTAATAATTTTTTCATACATATATTATGAGTTATTATTATCATATTTCAATATCATAACATATCAAATATTAATATTTTTTTTATTTAAAATTTTAATTAAATGTAATCTAAACAAAACAAGGTTGTGTGGTAGTTGAGTCCCTGCCAAGAAGGTTAGAAAGCTAATTTTGAAAAATGGGGTCGAAGTGTAAATGAAACAAAGTGTTTGGTGCAAAATGTATACGAGGGAAATGTTGTGTGCAAGGTGCATATTTTGGAAGATGGGGCAAAAGTAAATGACAGTTGGCAGGCCGAGCACCATTTAATTTTGGAAAGTATATAGCAAACATTTTTTTTTTTAAGTATATAAGAAACTAAAAAATTTGTTGACAATGCAAGATTAAATTTGGAAATTTAAATGCATTTTCAATGTGGACTGGTGAAAGATAAAAATATATGATGACATAAAATTAATAGGAGATAAGAAATATACAAAATTTAATGTATTTGTGAACATTTGTCATACGGACTGCTGAAGGATAAGAATAAAAGTCTAACATATTAAAAAATAAATGCATTTTTTATACAGAGTGTTGAAAGATAAGAGTAGAGTCTTTAGGATATAAAAATTTACATGCATTTTTATTTGAAATCTGTCAGAAAATAGAAGTTTGTTACATACCACCGCAAATTTTGAAATATACAAAAAAAAAAAAAAGTGTGTTACATATAAACCGGAATTTCAATGCGTTTGTCATGTAGACTGGGATTGGGGCTCCCGCGAACCATTAGAGAAATATTTACAAGAAACAGTATTGTGGAAAGAAGATAGAGTGCAACAGCTGCAAAAGAAAATAAATGGAAAGGTATAAGTGTTTGTCTATACATGTTTATTTAAGAAAGCGGAATAACTGGGTTAAGAAACAAAGAAAGATGGGATGAGTAAACTTACAGTGAGGGTACATATGAGCGCTTTGGCTATTTGCTCGCGGCTACCCTTTCATTGATGTCGGTGATGACTGCAGTTTCAAGGATGTTCTCCATGGCTGCTGGAATGCTGGCAATTGCCTGTTGTCTTTCGTTGGCGGCATGTTTCAATTGCCTTTCGACCCATTCTTCAATGTATGCTCTCATTGGGGCGACGTTGATCTCATTTCGGATCTTGATGTTGAAAAGATCGTTTTCTAATTCCTGGAAGTTGATAGAAAGATTAGAGAGAGCCTGATGAATTTCCTCATTCTGTACTGCATATTTGACTAGCCAGTCATGGATGTGAGATTGATCAAATTGAAGGATGCTATAAAACTTTTCCAAAGAGAAGGTCTTCAACATAGCAACCTGTCTATCAAACTCTTCTTTGGTTAAGGGCAAGGAGTTTGTGATTAAGAGGGGGTCTTGGAAGTCATTTGTTTTCCCGGCTAAGTCTATATTTAATAGCTTTGTGAATAATTTATCTTTCTTCAATATGACTTGTTCACATGACTGAACAATGAGATGCAGGTTGTTTACTTTTTCTTTTCAACATGCATTCAATTGGCTGATCCGGTTTTTGGATGGAAGATCTTCTTCTCTTCTTTTTGTTTATGTCATATTGTTGACAATCTTGCCAAAAGGGATGACCGTTTTTAAGAAGAAATTTTCGTCATCTTTTAATTCGGCTTGCAAAAGCTCAAGAAATCTATGTGCCCTGGTTCCAAGGGAAGCGTTGGTTTGTGATCTTTTCTAGGCATCGGTAACCAGTTCCATTATTTTTGTGATATTGTTTTCCACATATCCTTTACAGGATGTGAGCAGGGTGGAGGGTGCTTTTACATTGGGTGCAGGGGTGCCAGGCATGGCTATTGCCAAAGGATCGACAAGTAATGGCATGGGAAAGAAAGTGTCTTCCAATTCCTTGACTCGGTCCTTCAGTCTGGCATTGTGGGTCTCGATGAGTTCAATGGATTCATGAAGTGCTTCTCCAGTCACGGTGTGAAGTTGACAGACTTGGGACAGCCGCATGTTGGCAACGTCAACCTCTGAACAAGATTTGCCTTTGATGTTTTTAACATTTTTTTTTCTGAAATATCAATTTTTTGTTTCGGCTATCAAAAACAGTGCTCTGGAACACGAAGGATTCATCTTCATCAAAATTTTGGGCAACGGATATGTCCATTGGATGGCTATGGTGGATGGCGTCCTCGGGCTAATCAAAGAAGGGGAACATGGCATCCAGATCAATGTCAATTTCCATGTTCTCACTCTGAATTTATGGGTCTTCTGCATGCCCCACATTTTTTTTTCTCTTCTTCTCTACTGGAAGCTTGTGAGAACTGTCAATTTTAGAGTGAGGAGGGTCGTTATCTCCTCCTCAGTTTGAAGAATTCTGGGTTTCTTTGTTGCTATGATGGGTCGTTCGAGCGATGCTCCGGGATGTCGTACTTTTTGGAGTGGTATTTGCGAATTGAACACTCTTGTCACTGGTGTCTTTCCCCTGTTGCATGTACAATTTGGTGCAGCTTTGTATTGTCTCTACATCGTCGGCATCAGAGGCAAGCCCGTGACTATCTCTGCTTTTGGGCAGGTGTTTATTTACAAAACAATCGTCGAGGCCAAGTGAATGTAAATGTTGTCTAAAAATATCATAGGGGTCGAATCCTTTTATGTGTTCAGCATATCTGAGGTTGGAGATACTAAAATGTGTTGTGAAATCGTCAAATTTGTTGACGTTTTTCAACACGAGCTCCCCTATTTTCCAAGGCATAGGAATGAACTATTTTTTTTTCTTCCTTTGGAACAGATGGAACCAGTAGTTGTATTGACATGCTACTTCTGCAATAAAAATTATGTCTGTAATGTGGCATGGAAGGAGAGCAGGTTGTTCCGTGGAGCCAAAAATTCTTATGACAGTGTAATTATCCAAATGTTGGACTCTTCCCTTTTTGTCCAAAAAATTAGTTGCCTGTTCAGATAAGTGGGGAGCATTTTCTCCTAACAATGAAAGTTTGAAAACAGACATGAAGCTATTAAAAACTTCATAAAAACAGTGGGAATCCTTGTGCTTCCACAAGGCCTGGTACCAAAATGTTACTGGGTGGAAATCCCAGTTGACATTCTTGGACAGAGACAGTTGCGGAAATCGACAGGAATGTGCTATTGTAAAAACTAAATAATATGACATATAAAATTTCTTTCCCCTTTTGTAGCTTGATAATTGGGAAGAGATTTCATAAGAAATTATCCTTCCCCAATCAAAAATGGCTTGTTCGTTGACTGTGAAATACAATATGTAAAGAGCCATGCAAGAAACAGTAGTTGTGTATTCATGTCCCCTTATTTTTGTAAACAGCCAAGAAATTTCACGAAAAGGATTTTTAAATGAACTAACCTACATGCTTGTAATATCTTCAGGAACTAGATCTGGGTTTTCCAAAAAAAGGGGCAAGAGGTCCAATCTGTTATTATGCTTTGCTAGGAACTGTTTGTAATCTTCTCCTTTGAACATCAATGTTGGCTCGGGCAATTTAAGCAACTGTCAAAAGACCTGAGGTGACAAAGAAACAGAAGAGTGGTCGTGCAGTGGAATAATTATTTTCTCTGCAATAAATTTATCGACACACCAAGAGACCAAGTCCTTATAGTCAAAAACCTTAGGGACACAGCCTGCATGAGCAATCCTGGAGGTCCAAATTACCTGGTTCTCTGCGGCAGAGGTTGAGTAATAAGAAAATGCCCTGGACTAGTGGAAGTTCTGGTCGTGACGGCCGAAGATGTTCACTGTATCTCCACAGAACTAGTGTGGAACTAATGCCATAGGTTTATGAGAAGGTTTATTTGTTGCAGGTGATGGTTTAAATGAACAGTCATAGCGAATGATGTAACTTTTTGCTAAATCTTGGTTAAATGCTTATGAATGGGAAAGCTCCTCGAGCCTTTCGTTGATTAATGACAATCGGTATTGGTGGTGCATGATGAATTGTTAGGAGTAAAGTTTATTTATTACATATTTAGAAATGCGAAGGTGGTGGGTACGACGAAGAGCAATTAAGGAATGGAGGTTTCTTGAACGTGCGAAGGCCACGCGGTGTGAAAGGGATTTCATGATTTTGAAATGAACCCTCGGAAGGGACAATATAATCTCCCCACAAATTTTGGTTTAATGCGCATGAATACGAGATTTCCTCGGCCCTTTCGCCCATCAATGACAATATATACGGTTTTTGCATGATGGCTTGCTAGAATTAAATGCCAGTAATTCCATATTTAGAAACAAGATATATATATATATATATATATATATATATATATATAATTTTATTGTAGAGAAGTGCGAAGGTGACGGAGACGGCGGAGAGCAAGGAAAGAATGGAAAGTTCTAAAAAGCGGTTGGACATGATTCAAAAAAGGTTACAGGGATAGTCAGGAAGAGATCATGAAGGGGGAGTTCAGCGACTGGTTTGTATATTTGCGGAATTTTGGCAAAATGGCTAAGTATGGAATAGGGAAATTGCTAATTGCATGCGTAGCAATAAGATCTTATATATAATTTCCAACTGCTAATTCCAAAAGGAAGTTGGCACAATAAACAACGACTACGAATTGAATATTTCTTCAACCCGGCAAAGGGACGATTCCCTAAAGAAATTTGAACAAATGGCGAAGTATGGAAAGCAGACAGATGGGCTTCAAAACAGGTTGACAATAGTTCCAGTAAATATGTGAGGAAGCGGTGGTTAAATTGTATTTCTCGAAATTTTTTAGTGCAAAAAAAGTGCATCACGGAAAAGGGCATGATAGGTGGATCGTAATACGAAAAAGGGTAAAATTCCATGTTTCATAATTTTTGAGTGCAAAATGTGTAAAACGGAAGAGATCATGAAAAGGGCATGATAGGTCGACCATAATACAGAAAAGGGCATGATAGGTCAACCGTAATACGGAAAAGGGCATGATCTAAGAATGGTTGCAAATTTGTATATCTGTCAATTTGTATATAGCAGAGCTACGAATGCTATTTGGAGATCCTGGAAAAGTAAAGGTGCAATGTTGATGCAGCCAGCAGGGTCCTCCTGTCAATTTCTATATGGCAGAACTCTGGGTGGCAGTTGTGGGATAGGGAACAATAGAGGGTCAATTTAAAGAAAGGGGAAGCGGTGGTTGGAAACGCGTGAATTGGGAAAATAGAAAGGCAGAAGACATTTTTTGTAAGTGTGAATTGGTTTCAAAGAAGCCCCATTGTTGCAAAATCGTGATCTACTAGTTATCAGGAAATGCATTGTTGAAGATTACATTTTATTGCAACGTGCGCGTGCAGTTATGTTCTTGATACATTATTCCATGACTGTAACATACCAACTGAAGTAGTGAACTTTGTTTTGTACCAATTAGCATTAAAACTTAATAATTGCATCTCTAGAAACAAGAAGAACGATTTTGCTGGAACATTTTACATTGGTATTAGTAAACAGAAGATCGAAGAAGTACGAGAGCATTGAAGTATGCCAATTAGAACATGTGTGAAACCTAGAAAAGTGGCAGAGACGAAGAGTCCAAGGCCAAAATTTCGTAATAGCAAATCCATTTAAAAAAATAAGAAAAGTATTGAGTATTGTACATCTATGCTTAGAAAGTGGATTCAGTTCTTCGGTTGAAAACATTGAAGGTATCTGCGACAAACACAGGCACGGGTTCCGCAGTATGCAAGATCCTTGGAGTTTTCTCCTCGATTAATCATCCTCTGCTGAAATTGATATTTTTCAGAAGCTTTGTCTGAGGAAGAAGACAAAAATGGTTGTGGGGCAAGTGGAATAGCCCTTAGTTGAAACTGGCTCTTCATAGTCGAAAAAAAATTCAGTAGTACAGCTTGCACATGAAATTACAGAGGCCCAAATTAGTCCATTCTGGGCAGAAGGAGATGACTAGTAGGAAAATGCGTTGCAGCAGCGAAATTTTTGCACCTGATACCTGAAAATGTTAAACAATATTTTTTTGGCTTGAAATATATCTCTGGAAGCATCAACATATGATTGTTTTACAGTCAAACTCTTCCACCCATAACGGACTAATTTGGAACTCTGGAATTCCTACTTTGGCGGTGCAAAGTGGTTGTTGCATTCACTGTCCATTTTTTTTTTCTAAAACTCCTTTTGATGTTGTCATGATTGCGATCACCAAGCCGGGAATGTCCGTTCGTTATGGTTGATTTCAATTTGAGCCCAGGAGTGGGAATATTTTATGCATTGCCATCATCCATTGTCGTATCATCGTCCATCAGATCATCTTCTTCTGGCTTGGAATTCATGGCATAAAGTTATGCGACGGGCATGACTACAAGTGGGCAAGTTCTCTGAGTAGCCAAGGTTGGCATCGAATTTTTTGGCTTGAAATATATCTCTCGGTGTACCAAGGGACCATCTCGTTTTTTGCTCATGGCCGGAGAGAGATGAATAGTAAGAATATGCCCTGGAATAGTGGAACATATGGCCATTATGCCCCAATGTGTTGACTGTGTGTGGAGAGAACTACCGCCACAAGTTATTAAGAATTTTCGTTTGCTCGAGATGATGTTTCAAATGAAAATCGGGGAGGGATAATAAAAGCCTCCGCAAAGTTTGGTTTAATGTGTATCAATGGAATATCTCCTTGAGCCTTTCGCTGATCAATGACAATTTCTAGGGTTCGTGTGGAATGAGTTGTGACCATCACAGCTCACTAATTGCACAATTAGAAAAAAGTGCAAAGGTGGCAGTGACGGCGAAAAGACATTAAGAATCAGAAATTCTTAAAAGCACCAACCCGTCGGCGAACAAAAAAACAAAGATTGCGTCGTTTTTGAAATGAATACTTGGAAAGGATAACATGCTTGTGCACAAATCTTAGTTTAATTTGTATTCATGACAAATCTTCTCCAAAATTTCGGACATTAATGACAACTGTAACGATTGTTGCAGGATGGCTACTAGCATTAAAGCTTAATTATTGCATATGGAAAGCAATCAGGCGGGTTACAAAAGAAAAACAGAAGAATATATACCCAAGAGACGTGAAGGCACGATGGTTCTCGGCCTAGCAGGCTGAAAATTGAGCCTCTATTGTTCTGTGTCCTACAAATAGGACCTACACTTCCACGAGATACAAAATGATAGGTGGAGTTGCGGGTTGGTTGGTTCAACATTGCGGGTTGGTTGGTTAAACATGTACTTTTATAAAGTATGGATATCAGATTGTATATAACATATCTGAATCCGTGATTCCATACTTTGGCACTTTTTGTTTCACGCGTTCGCGGCGTGGCGAGCTAAAAATTGAGTATTTATTGTTTTGTGCCCTACAAATAGCACCCACAGTTCCGCGATATACAAATTGACAGCAGGAGTTGCGGATATGAGTTTCTATATAAAGTATAGACATGAGATTTTATACAGCATATGCGGATCGCTTATTCCATACTTAGGCACTTTTTTTATCGCGGGTTCGCGGCCTGACGGGCTGGAAAAATACTGAATATTGTTCTGTGTCCTACAAATAGCACGCAAATTTCCACAATATACAAATTGACAACATGACCTACGGGTTGCTTGGTTGAACATTGCATTTGTACTATTCTAGAACATATGCGGATTCTTCGTTCCCTGTACTACAAATAGCAACCACATTTTCATGATATACAAATTGATAGGAGGACCTATGAGTTGCTAAGCTGAACATTGTATTTGTATTGTTTTAGAACATATGTGGATTCCTCATTCATACTTGGGCACTTTTTGGATCGCGGGTTTGCGGCTTGGCGGGCTGAAAATTAAGTATCTATTGTTCTGTGTCCTACAAATAGAACCTACACTTTCGCTATATACAAATTTACAAGCAGGATTCTGGACATAGTCTCTATATAAAGTATGGAATGAGATTTTATACAGCATATGCAGATTCCTCATTCCATACTTACACAGTTTTTGGATCCTGGATTCACAGCCTGGCAGGCCGAAAATAGAGTCTCTATTGTTCTGTCTCCTACAAATAGCACCCAGATTTCTGCGATATACAAATTGACGGCGGGAGTTGCGGAGATGAGTCTCTATATAAAGTATCGACATGAGATTTTATAGAGCATATGCGAATCCCTGTTTCCATATTTAAGCAGTTTTTTTATCGCGGGTTTGCAGTATGGCGAGTCAAAAAAAGAGTCTCTATTGTTCCTTGTCCTACAAATAGCACCAAGATTTCCGCGACATAAAAATTGACACAAGCCACCACGGGCTACTTGGTTGAACATTGAATTTGTTTTGTTCTAGAACATATGTGCATCCCTCATTCCATACTTGGTCACTTTTTTGGATCGCGGGTTCGCGGGCGGGCGAGCTGAAAATTAAGTATCTATTGTTCTGTATCCTACAAATAACACCCTCACTTCCGCGATATACAAATTGACACGCGGACCTATGGACATAATCTATATATAAAATATGGAATGAGATTTTACACAGCATATGCGGATCACTAATTGCATACTTAGGCAGTTTTTGGAGGACGCGTTGGCGGCCTGGCGCACCGAAAACAATCTATTGTTTCGTCGCCTACAAATAGCATCCAGACTTCAGCAATATACAAATTGACAGGTGGACTTGGGCTTCTTCGTTGAACATTGGACTTTTATTGTCCCGTTGCGATCCCGTGTCAATTTCATAGTTAGCGAATTTTTTTTATCGGGGGCTCTGGAGCTGTCCGCGACATATAAATTGACACGAGTCGCTACAGATTGTTTGGATGAACATTGCATTTGTATCGTTCTAGAATATATGTGGATCCCTCATTCCATACTTGGGCACTTTTTGGATCGCGGGTTCGCGACCTGGCGGGCTGAAAATTAAGTATCTATTGTTCTGTATCCTCCAAATAGCACCCACACTTCCACGATATACAGATTGACATGCGGACCTGGGGACACAGTCTGTATATAAAGTATGGAATGAGATTTTATACAGCATATGCGAATCACTAATTGCATACTAATTGACAGGTGGACTTGGGCTGCTTCGCTGAACATTGGACTTTTATTGTGTCGTTGCGATCTCGTATCAATTTCATAGTTAGCGATTTTTTTTTATCGGGGGCTCTGGGGCTGGTGGGCTAGAAATTGAGCCTCTATTGTTCCGCGATGTACAAATACATTGTTCTACAACATATGCGGACCTACAGGTTGCTTGGATGAACTTTGCATTTGTATTGTAGTAGAACATATGTGGAGTCCTCATTCCATACTTGGGCACTTTTTGGATTGCGGGTTGGCGGCCTGGCGGGCTGAAAATTAAGTATCTATTGTTTTGTGTTCTACAAATAACACCTACACTTCCGCGATATACAAATTTACACGCCAGCTTGTGAACATAGCCTCTATATAAAGTATGGAATGAGATTTTATACAGCATGTGCGGATTCCTCATTCCATACTTAGGCAATTTTGGATCGTGGGTTCGCGGCCTGGCCAACAGAAAACAATGTCTATTGTTATGTCTCCTACAAATAGCACCCAGATTTCCGCAACATACAAATTGACAGGAGGAGTTGCGGGCTGCTTGGATGAACAGTGCATTTGTATTGTTCTAGAACATATGCGGATCCCTCATTCCATAGATGGACATTTTTTGGATCGCGGGTTCGTGGCCAGGCAGGTTGAAAATTAAGTATGTGAACCCTCATTGCATACTCACAAGTGGACTCGGGTTGCTTCGTTGAACATTGGACTTTTATTCCCCCGTAGCGATTCCGTATCAATTTCATAATTATCGATTTTTTTCTATCGGGGGCTCTGGGGTTGGCGGGTTAGAAATTGGGCCTCTATTGTTCCCCATTGTACAAACACATTGTTCTAGAACATATGTGGATCCCTCATTCCATACATGAGCACTTTTTGGATCATGGATTCATGACCTGGCGAGCTTAAAATTAAGTATCTATTGTTCTGTGTTCTACAAATAGCATCTTCACTTCCGCGATATACAAATTGACAAGCGGACTTGTGGACATAGTCTCTATATTAACTATGGAATGAGATTTTATACAGCATATGCGGATTCCTCATTCCATACTTGGGCAGTTTTTGGATCGCGGGTTGGCGGCCTGGCGGGTTCAAAATAGAGTCTCTATTGTTCCCTCTCCTACATATACCACCCAGGCTTCTGCGATATACAAATTTCTAGGAGGACTCGAGCTGGTTGCCTGAACATTGCACTTTTAGGCAGTTTTTGGATGGCGGGTTCGCGGTCGGGCGGGCCGAAAATAGAGTCTTCGTTGTTCCCTCTGATACAAATAGCATCCAGACTTCCGCCATATACAAATTGACAAGAGGACTTGGGATGGTTCGCTAGACATTGCACTTTTATTGTCCCGTAACAATTATGTATGTATTTCATATTTAATGATTTTTTTTTATCGGGGGCTATGGGGCTGGCGGTCTGAAAAATGGGCCTCTTTTGTTTGGGCTCGCAGGCTGAAAATTGGGACTTTATTGTTCCGCGCTGTACAAAAGCTACCCACAACTCTGCGAAATACAAATTGAAAAAGGAACCTGTGGGCTACCTGGGACAACATTGCAGTTTCATTGTTCCTTGTCCTCCGAATAGCGTTCGGAGATCCGCCATATACAGATTGATAGATGGACTTGAGAGCTGGCGCATTAAATTATTAAAGGATGTTAAATCGCTTATTCTTAAAAGAATCAAGGGAAAAAAAGTTTGTTTTTTTTAATTCTATAACCGCAAGCATAACAAGGACCAATTTGAATTTTAAGGGCATGTTGTTCATATGATAGCACAATTGCATT
>ML802789.1:511776-530443 GCA_009831015.1 Picea engelmannii
TGCAAGCCACTGAATTTTCTGTGATAAACGTATTTCGATTTGTTTTGAAGGATTAATACCTATCTTACTTTTGAGGGGGGGGGGGGTGTTGGAACAATAATTATGGATTGAAATTCAAGTTAAAACAATTATTACAGATTTTGTGTGAAGAAGAGTTATTATAGAGTTGTGCTTTTTCACAAACTTTTGCTTTTTTGCTCTTTTACAACTAAAATTAAGTGCTTTTTGTTACTGGGTTTGTGTAAATTGTTGTTATCTCGAACAATGTTAACATGTCAACGATTGGAACCTTAAATTGCAATAATAGGTCATACTTGTTTCCTTGATGAAACTTTACCTCATTGCTCTTATGTTTCAATTTCAAATTTTATTAAAGTTCCTTTCCTAACTGTAGATATAACTTTGCAATTATTTAAATATTACATTTATATTAAATGCAACTCTCACGTGCTACAAGATATGATATAATCTTTTAGATCATTTTGAGTCGATGCACGTGGTTCGTGAATTATTTTTCTATAATATCTATTTATCTGCTTATTAGATTAATCAAGCTGCATATAGTTATCCTTATTCCTCGTTTTGCATATAAAAATGCTACTCTATGTCTACAACTTTTTAATAAGGTTAAGCTGTTTTTATTATGAACTTGAGCATTAAATTCTGAACTCTTTGGATTGATATGAAATTTATTACTTTGTAGTTTAATTGGATTGTTTTGGGTAGTTCGAACTTCATGCTTAGGAAGATGTCATGGACCCTTTTGTCTTTTGGTGATTTAGGGATCCAGTTAGATAAGAATTTTTCAACTGTGAACTTTACTTCTATGAATCTCTATTGTATATCTGCCCACACTATTACCTCTCTGTACATTGTACTAAGAAATACCATTATTTGCTAGATATGTATGAATTGAATCCATTTTGGGGAATTGGAACTACATGCTTAGATAAGATGTCATGGATCCTTGTCTTTTCTTGATTTAGAGATCGAATTATATAATTAATTTTCAACTGTGAAGTGTTCCTTTTGTGAATCTGCATTGTATCTCTGTCCACACTATGACGTGCCAGACTTATATGGCTTCAATCTGAGGTGGGTTTAATTTGTTGATATAGAAAGCTCTTGAACTTGGCTGGGTTGTCGATTTCTGTACTGCTAAGAGTAAAATAATGTAAATGTGGGTTGAAAATAACCATGTCCATTGAGACCATAGTCCCTAAGCAAGGTTGGTTGACTGTTAGGATTTGGTACCATGGCTTATCCTTCGAACTCGCTGGGTTTTAGACATTGTGATCAGGTTTGAAAACAGTCATATGGATTTGGTTCTACATGCAAATCACATGAGCCTTTTTGTGTGGTAAATCACACTGGGCAACAATTTTTTTTTGGTTCCATATACCTCTATATTTTTGAATGACCATATGTTGTTTTGTTAGCAACATGAATTCTTTAGTCAAATGTGCTTTCTTATGGTATAGAATGAGAGTTTATAAGGTTTTTAAACATATGGTTCTATGGTTTATGAAAATGTCTTACAAGTGTAATTGAGATCATAGATTTCGTTCTCCCTCTGGAGCTCTCGTCTGTGGCAAAGAGGTGTCCAATATTACGTGGTTCTGTAGCAAAATTCAGAGTATCTCTACGATGACATGAATTATATGAATAGACATTGCGGAATATCTATTTTGTTTATTATTTTTTGGCACTACCTTATACATTCAACACTACTGCACACACAATACCCCCATCATGTATGCAATGCAAGTGGAAGAGCTAGCAGTTTGCATATGCAATTCTAGTGGGAGAGCTAGTTGTTAGTATGTTCCCTAATATGTGGGATATAAACAACATATTGTGATCTTATCCAAATGTTTTGAAACACAACATTTTGTGCTCTTCTCTAAATGTTTTGATTGTTGTTGTATTCGAGATTTGGTCTGGTTCGTGATTTGAAATGTTGATATTTCAAGTCATGTATCATATGTGGTTTGCATCGAGCTTCATTTGCTCATTAAACTGTTTACAATAATAATCAGAACAACAGAGGATCATAAATGCACAAGGGCTATCTAGAATGAACTAGGTGACTTTAAAGTGACCTTAAAAATGCTTTATTTGGATTAAATGAAACTTCAAAATGCTATTACAATTGAGGGTTGAAGCTTGGATCTAGAGCCACTGAGATTATAATGATTTTTTTTGTGTTTTTAAATATATGGTGTCAAAAGAGTAGTTAGTTGACATGAATGAAAATATGGGAGGATGGATGGAAAAAAAAGAGTGTACTTGGTTGGGAAGAAATATTGTACAAATGACATGATTGTCAATTATGTGATTGGATTGTCATATGGATCAAGAGGTGTTTTATAGTTTTTATGTTTAAATAAATAAAATTTAATAAAACAATGTAAATGAAAAATGAAAAAATAAGATAGATATGTTTTAATCCTAGATTTATTGATCATTTAAGGGATCCATCAAATTAAGGCACAAATTTGTTTTTTAATTTCTTGGAGGTTTAATAGTTTCAAAATTAGAAAGATTTTATGTTAATTTAAAAAATGGTAAAGATGGTTGTGGGTGCTACCTAGCCCATGGGACAGTTTGATTCCCCCACAAATGGCTCCCACCCTCAATCCCTCCCCATGAGATTTGAACTAGTGACCTAATGGAGACTAAACCCCACACAAACCAACTGATCTACACCTCATGGGTAAGGATTTGCACTTGGTTGCAACAACTTGAAAGTTTTCACTTGAATAAGTAAGATGTAAAAAAAAAAAATTTGTTTATGAGGAATTAAAACTTGATAAAGTATAAATATTTTTTTTTTTCAAACCAATTCTTTTTTATAATAATCATAATTATTAGCCTATTGATACAATATCAAAACCGTGATGTATAACAACACCATGAGGTGCAAACAAAATCTAGCTACTTGAAATATATTGTGATACATAATAACATCATCACGTGTAAACAAAATCTAGTTACTTGAAATATACTATGATGTACAATAACATTATCATATGCAAACAAAACTTAACTAATTTTTACTCTTATCAAATGTCTTTCGATCTTGATCACTAACTTATTTTTACTCAATGGGCACATTTAATAGGTTTTTAGTGCTTAATGAGTGTTGTATGGACAAGATTAAATATTGATGGAGTATTCTTAGTAGTCCCAATAAGATTAAATATTGATGGAATATTCTTAGTCGTTTCAATAAATCAATGATTGTGATTTCAACCACTAACTTCCTCACTATTATAAAGGCATCCATTTACATGTTTATTTTTTTATTTTTACATGATCATATTTAAAATTTACTATAGTAGCTGATTGCCACCTCTAAGTGATTAACTTTTCATTTTCTGGACAAAAACCTTTAGACTTTCACCAATAAACTACCTCTTAACCAATAAAAAAATTTAAAATTTACTATAGTAACTGATTGCCACCTCTAAGTGATTAACTTTTCATTTTCTGGACCAACAAAAACCTTTAGACCTTCACCAATAAACTACCTCTTAACCAATAAAAACACAACGTTAAATCACTCACCACTAAAAACTTCCATTTTACCATCTTACCAAAAGTCATTCACTATAATTAATAAACTTCCATTTTACCATCTTACCAAAAGTCATTCACTATAATTAATAAAGAAAAAAATTCTTTTCTTAATAAAAAACGAATATTTAATTTAGACCATCGATTTAACCTGGGGTTTGAGAGCTCGAACAACCAAGTCCTATGAAACCCTAAAGAAAAGCTAATATCACTCATATCTTACGAGCCTCGGTAGTCGCTATCTGGTGGAGCTTGGACAGAGATTTGGAGCTCAGAGCGAGAGAATTCGTCTACGAGGTATTCTCTCTTCATTTTCTTATTTTCTCTATCATGGACATCGTATTCTATTGAGCTTAAATCCATCGTCATAGGCGGCCTTATTGATTTAGTGGCAAAGCCTCCCGAAAAAGGGCAATAGCAGATAACAGGGCGACATTTATACGATGTTTCTTAACATGATAGATAGTGTGAGACTACTGTTTTGTTGCCATTGCTGGTTGTCTGTGTAGGTGGATGTGAATGGGATTAATCAAATTTTCTCATCACTACTCGCATACTTACCTGTTGAATCCCCAAAACTGACCATGCGGATTTATCCCTTTTGTTATATGGATTACACGAGATCTATACCCATGTCAGTATAAATAGAGCTAGGGCTTGTTTAGCCGAACATCTATAGCAGACATGTTGCAGTCCTTCCGTTATCGATCTGCCAACTCTGTAAATGAACTACATGAATTACTAGAATCGCCACAAACTCAAACAAATAGGCCATATTTGGTGTGTTTCCCAACACGTTAAAAAGTTAAGGGAAGTAGCACTGGGAGTGCCCATAGCTTATGCGCGGACATGATTACTATAAGCAAGGGTAGTGCGGGTAGATTTCATAATTTGAGAGTCTTGGGATCAACATCCTATAAAATTTCCCAAGTCTATATAGAAAAGTTATCGATAAATTATCAGAGAACATTTTGCAAATATATATTAATAGATTGATTATTGAATACCAAAGAGAATGAACAGTTATTTCATGATCTGTTGATAGAAGCGAAATGTTTTATAGCCTAAGTAGGGGTTGTTGGAAATAATGCTTCCATTACAGTAATGATCAGATTTTGGTTTGGGTTTGTTAGAGATTTGTTGAGAGGGGGTGGGGAAATATTAGACATTTTCTCTAATATTCCCCCACCCCACTCTCATATTGTCTTGACCTCTCTTCCTAAATTTGAAATCAATTTTTCTTTTCCTAAATAAATTTGAAATAAATTCGATCAAACAACAACTCAGAGATCTCTACATAAACCTATTAACCTATTGTATTTGTACCAGTTATTATATAATACACACAGATAACAGTTTTGTGTGTGAAGAACATAATGTCTACTCTCCACTATTTTATCTTGGTATGAGAGTAGGAGTGGTCTTAACTTCGTCACTGGAGAGCCCAGGAAAATTAAAGACTTTAAGGTGTAGTCCTCCTTAGGATAGGAGTAGATTAGTGTAGGTGAGAGTAGATTGTTTTTGCATTTGAATATTTCGGATTAGTTTCCGTGTGTGCAGAGTATTGTAGAATTTGTTATTGTTCTACAATAAAATTGCTGTTCAGAAATTCTGTGGAGCGTTGTGAAGTAAAGAAGCACCGTTACCCAGGGATAAGACATAATTCTGTGAGCTCTATCAAATTAGAGAGGAATGCTAGCAAAATAAGTCTTTTTTTAGTTTTTCCATTTTCCTTTGAATTCAACGGAAATTCATGGACAAAAATGGCTATTGTAGCTTATGCAAAGAGTAACGCTATGAAGTTGGTAATTCCAGCCGTCTAGAAATGTCTGTTGCCTTCAGGTTGTCTAGGCTATTCTGCGTCCTTTGCAATGTGTCTGAGCTTGTCAACAGTTGCAGTGAAATACAGACCCGATGACCTATTTTATACCGAGGAGGTTGGGGTTTGGCCTCAGTCAACAGTTCAACAATCCTTTCCTTGCAGCGTCGCGCGGGACAGGGGATGCGATGGAAGACATGGAAGGTGCTCACCTTAGCATTCATTATCAGCATCATCAAGGTGAAAATTCTATTTGGGATTCCAGTCTTTGGTGGCGGCGACATACCTGGTGGATCTTTCCAAGGACACCAACCTTTTGTTGGACAACTGAGAGGGGGGGGGGTGAATCAGTTGTTACCGTGCTTAAACAATTATGCTTCTTTTAAACTCTTTGCAGAAACATTGAATGATGATCACATTAAAGCAGGGAAATAAACAATGGCACATTCAGCATCAGTCACACATATATGAGAAACACAGAGACAGATATTTCCCGAGGAAACCCATACAGGGTAAAAACCTATTTTTCTTTATATGATAAGTAATAGATACATTCTTTACATTATCATACATATGAGCACCAACTCACAATGAGGCTACAACCTCAGTTTTGCAAGCTGCTACTTGCTGAGAGCACCAACTCTTTGTTTTCTCTAGCACCCACTAGAAGGAAGCATCAACTCCCTGGTTTCTTTAGCACCAACTAGAAGGAAGCACCAACTCCCTGGGTGTTTCCAGCACCAACTGGATGGAAGCACCAACTTCCAATCATACAGGCACCAACCTGTACAACAGAGAACAAGAGTTCTCCCTTGCACCACCCTGCCACCCTGGTTTCTCTGGCTGCAACCAGATGGAAGCTACAACTCCCTGTGTTCAAGCACCCACTTGAACTTCTGAGGACAATAGTCCTCCCGAGCACCTCCCAACCACCCTGGTTTATTAATTCTTTGTTACTCAAACTTATTACAGTGATATAATGTTCAACAATGGCTTACCGGTCTCATCACTGTTCTGCTGCATTTCGTTACTCTGTCTGCCTCATTGCCTTCCTGCACACATCACTTGCGCTGTCTGTTCTTCTGCCTTTTATGTTTTGTGTGCCATACCCATTCACTGCACAAATCCCCTTCTGTTGAATTCAACTGCTGCACTCTCCTTCTTCTTCACACATGAATCACCTTCACCAGCTACAACCACAACAAACTCCAATAGCAACAACAACCCCATCTCTTCTTTGTACCGTGTATTTATAGCTTCTGTGCACCTTGTGCATGCAGTGTTCGCAATGCCTCTAGATGCTGACTCTTCACTGTTATCCTCCACCTCTCGAGTGCTCTGTCTGATTATCATTGTGACTCTTCAGCTTCTCTGGCCGTTTTCCCACGCGTTCAGCATCACTGGATGTTATGTTGAGATTCCTCAGCCTCTTTGGCAGTTGAGACTCTTCGTCTTCTCTGTGACAGTCGAGCTCACCTTCTCTGTTTTAGTTACAGGCTTCCACGCTCATCCATCTGTCAATCCCTTCTAAGAATAGTCTTTCTTCACTTGGACGAAGCTTGGAGCTCTTCATCTCCTCTGGCGATCACACAGGGGTCTCTTCGAATTCTCTAGCAGACGCCATCAATGGTTTCTGGTAGTTTCACTGTGTCGCGCATCAGTAGCCCTTCGATCAACACTTGATCTGACTGTTCAGTTACATCGCGATTTCCCCTATCGCGATATCGACATTCTTGTTGCATTGTGTTCTTTGCCTTTTGAATTCGCGATCCCCGAAACTCCGATATGGAGCTTATTTGGACTGACTCATTTTCTTCCCGTGACCAAGGGCTGTGACCATAGCCTTATGCATAAGGCACTTTCGCGATTTCGCATATCACAAATTCGTAATTCAAGTTACTTTGTTTTTGTCTCTCCATATTGCGATTCGCGAAACTCCGACACGGAGTTGAACCAACGGTCCAGATATGAACTTGTTTCAACGGCTACGATTGGATCACGATATCGCATATCGCGAAATCGGGATTCTTGTTGCATTTGTTTCTTTTCCTCTTGATAATGCGATTCGCGAAACTCCGACACGAGCTATAATGAACGGTCTAGATTCATTCTCGATTCAATCGCTGCAATTGCATCACGATATCGCAAATCGCGAAATCGACATTCTTGTTGTCAAGTGTTTTTGTCACTTCAAAGTCTCGATTCACGAAACTCCGACAAGGAGTTAAATCAACGGTCCAGATCTGATCTCTATTCAGCGGCTGCGATTAAATCGCGATTTCGCATATCGCAAAATCGGGATTCCTGATGTCAATGTTCTTTGACAACTTCAACTCGCGATCCTCGAAACCCCGACAGGGAGTCGGATCAACGGTCCACATAACCCCTTGAGATGGACGGTCCTCCTGCTTTCGGGATTTTGTGAGCCCATTTTCTCCTTGCACTTTAAACATCGTGCAGGTTTTCCCCGATCCGTGCGCGCTCTTCTTGATTTTATTCAGATCTGACGGCCCTCATGCTGTCAGGAATTTAGGATGGGATCCAACGATCAGCGATGCTTCTCCTCCAAGCTTACACATCCCTTTTACTTGGGAAGAATTTTGACTCTGCGCTAATTCCTCCTGAGCCTACGTTGTTCCTGTTTGTCCAGCGATGCACACTCTGATCCTGCCATCTTCACTGTTGTACTTGCCAGCATTTCCTTCGATCATTCGATCTTCCTGGCCTTATCTTCTATCTTCTATTTGCCTGTTGATCATCGGTGTTGTCCTCAAGCCATCATTACTGCTGTACTTGCCATCAATGACAAGCTGACGCTTCCTGTAAAACATTTGCCAACACCTTTGTGCCATTCACGAAAAGAGTCAATGTCTTGAAGGTTTCGATGGATCGCCGAGACTGGGCCTTGGGAACGATTGGATCCAAAGGGCCATTCACGAAAAGAGTCAATGTCTTGAAGGTTTCGGTGGATCGTCGAGACTGGGCCTTGGGAACGATTGGATCCAAAGGGCATCATATATGAACCAATCGACAATGCCTGATTGTATGGCATTGGATATGCGTATTGATGGTAATGCAATCTGCTAAATTGTTGAGTCTGTTTGAAGCCAAAGGACATTGGACTTTGGAGTATATGTCTTTTGCTTGTAGTGCTTGAAAAACTGCTGTTTTTTGAATTTTATAACTACCATCACTTGCAGATCTGTTGTGTGGTGTAGTTGTAGTGCTTTTTATGATGTGTGTATATTTTCTTGGTCTGTTGCTGTTGTACATCCTGATTAACAGTTAGTATAACATTCTATTCAGAGTCAGTTAAGAATGAATTTCAAAGTGGGTAAATGTATCTTCAGAGGGGGAATCAAGTGTAGGTTTAGCTCAATATGGATGGTCGTGTAGTTAGTTCGGGAGTTGTGGATCTAAGGAACGGTCCCTCATTAGTTGTCGAAGACATGAAAGTGGTCTACTAGTGAGGTTATGCGACTTAGTGCGGTCCAGTAATGGACTTCGAGAGATAGGTTATTTGGTAGTTTGGAAGTGGAACTCAAGAATTCAACTCGGGAGCTACTGAGGCAGCTTGATGGAGCTCAACTTGATTCAAGAACTGATTTCTGAAAAATCTTTAATTATCTTTCATGTTATGTATTCAGTGTGTGTTTGATTTTAGTATTGTTTTCAATAATGTAAGCATTAAGGGGGGGTGTTAGAGATAATGCTTCCATTAATGTAAATGATCAGATTTGGTTTGTGTTTGTTAGAGATTGTTGAGATATTGTCTCAACCTCTCTTCCTTTTTTTTCCATGGAAAAAAATTCGTAATTTTATTAGAAAAGTATAAAATTACATTCGTAGATATATATTTGCTATGGGAATATAGCCAAAATATAGATTGTCTTTGCATGGTCACTTCCATTTTTGAAAGTTTCTTCATAACAAAAAAGCATACAAAATATCAATCTTGTTTTGTGACCCATATATAGTCCAGTCATATACATAAGTACAAAAAAAAATAGCATGTTTTTTACAATATTTCTATATTTGTAATCCGTCATAGAATTCCAGTAATGGATGCATTTCTTTATATTTGTTCATCCTGAAAGGGCCTGTGATAGTCAAAACTGCCTTCTGTTGTATGTTCTATGATGTGGCAATTTCCATATTCTAGCTGCGTGGCTTGTTTGGAAAGCCGGTCAGCCAGTGTGTTCCTTTCCCTGTAGATATGAGAGAGAGAAATAGTGTCAAATGTGGAGATTATCCTTAGTACTTCTGCGAGATATGGTCTAAGTCTAGCAATATGACAAAATTGTTCATGATTCACCCAATTGATGATGAGTAAGGAAGTACAACCTTTTTCTACTGCAAATAGAAGTAACAATTTTAAGGCGATAATTTCAGAGTAATTGTTGGTGCCAGTCCCCAAACCAGCCTTGAGATAGAAGTAATGTTGATCGGAAAGATATATACAACCCCCCCAGTGTAAATGATCACCCGAGGTTGCTCCATCGAATAAAGCCCAAGGCCTTCCTTTGTCGATCTGTTCCTCCTGGGTTTGTCGGTCAGTGCCCCGAACTTGTCTATCTCCCAATTTGAGATAGTCGAGGATACTTAAGCAATTTGCGGCCACCCGAAGTGGTGACCGTGGTTCATCCTGGAAGAGTATAGTATTTCTGGCTATCCATAAACCCCAGGCATCAATGATGGGAAAGGATTTTATGGTTTTTGGTGTCCTCGGCGATAACCGGTCTTTCAAGGCTTCTTCGAAGGATACTCCTCGCCAATGGCCAATGGCGGTGTTTAATTTAGAGGCTTCCCCCAGACCGATGTGGTGAAAGGACAACGCATAAATAAATGATCGGTCGTTTCCCCCTGTGCTCTACATAGTGAACACCAACTCGGGCCATGGAATTGTCTCCTCTGTAGGATGTCCGACGTAGCTTCTTTGTTTTCTAGGATTGACTAGACCATGATTTTTCCTTTTGCAGGGCACTTTTGTTTCCAAAGATCCCTCTACCACCACTTCGCATCTTGTTGTAGTGGTTCGATGCTTAGTTGAGCATGTCCAACTTTGGGAGTGTAGATGCTTCCCAGATCTCCTTCCCAAATAAGCTCATCCTCTCTCTAGCTCAAATGTATATTTGCTCTCCTAAGAGGTCTGAGATAGTGGTCCCATATTAAAGCTTCAGGCTCGTTTAAACCCAAAGTTCATCCATTTTTCCAACCTTGTGGGATCTCCTTCCCAAATAAGCTCATCCTCTCTCTCGCTCAAATGTATATTTGCTCTCCTAAGAGGTCTGAGATAGTGGTCCCATATTAAAGCTTCAGGCTCGTTTAAACCCAAAGTTCTTCCATTTTTCCAACCTTGTTGCCACAGTGTTGTGTTGAGGGGGTCAACGACTTGGGCCAGATAGTAATATCCCCCAAGGTCTAAGGCTGTGCAAAGTTCAGCTGGAAGAATGTGCTCCCTCAAGCATCCTACCCAGGGATCTCGTCCAATTCTGAGTGAGTTTCTAGACCCTACCAACTAAGCTAGATTGTTTCCAACCACATCAAAGGCTCGTTGTACCGAATTTCACATCACAGAGATACCCGTTGTTCGTGGGTTTGGGCTACTGAGCCATTTTGTTAAGGAGAGTGGGGCCACATACTTCAGAAGGACAACTTTGGTCCAAAGGCTTTTTGTTGTGATCAGTCTCCATACTGATTTTGTCGCAAGGGCTTTTGAGAACAAAAAAATATTTTTTAACCCCCATCCTCCCAATGCCTTTGGTTTGGCAATTCTCTCCCATTGAACCCAGGGCATCACCCGGTTTTTCGATTTCCCCTTCCAAAGATAAGAGAATGACATCTTTCTTGCTTTTTCTAAAATTCCCTTTGGGATCCAAGAGAGGGACATCCAGTATACAGGGATTGCTTCCAGAACTGACTTGACGAGGACTAACCTCCCTGACCTTGATAGCCATTTATTGCTCCAGACTTTCAGTCTTTTTTCCAGCTTTACCCCTAGCCACATCCAGTCAGTCTTCCGATAATCATTTGGTTTTAAGTGAAAGCCAAGGTATTTGAGGCCCTCATCCAAATTCAGTGTTTGGAAAGGGAAAAGGTCCAAATAATGTTGAATGTAATCATCCTCAGTTTGAGAGAATAGAATACTGGATTTTTGTGCATTAATCCTCATACCAGTTGCAATTCTAAAGAGTATTAGACCCTCTGATAAAATGTCAGCATCTCGCTTCGAGCCATCACAAAAGATTAGTATATCGTCTATGAAAAGTAAGTGGGTAATGGTCAATCCATTTGAGATTTTTATACCTGAGAATCTGCCACCCAAGTTTGCCCCTGCCAGGTAACGACTGAGGCTTTCAACTACCAGAAGGAAGAGTAAGGGAGAGAGAGGGCATCCTTGTCGCATTCCTCTTTTTGCTTGAAAGAAAGCTGTGGCGGAGTCGTTGAGGAGAATGGAGAAGGAAACCGAGCTCAAACATGCCATTACCCAGTTGGCAAAATCAAGCCCAAATCCCAGGTGTATCAAAAGCATTCTGAGGTATAGCTAGTTTTCTCGGTCGAAAGCTTTGGATAAATCTATTTTCACCACAACGGCTTTAAGCTTCTTTAGTTTAATGCTATGTAGTCCTTCTTGTGCTACTCCTATGGCTTCATGTATTTGTCTGCCCTCGAGAAAGCCAAACTGTTCGCAGGAGATGTGTTTGGAGAGGATTACCTTTAAGATAATCTTGTATAGACAGTTGCATAAGGAGATAGGTCGAAAGTCTTCAAAAGAGGAGGGATTGTCTGTCTTTAGGATGAGTGCTATGAAAGTAGCGTTGATTGGATTGTGTATATGGCCTCGCACCCTAGATTCCTCGACCACCTTCAATAAGTTAGATCCAAGAATATCAAAGCATCCCAGGTAGAATTCAATAGGCCATCCATCAGGGCCTAGGCTCTTCCCTTTTTGAAAGGAGTGTAATACTTCTGTCAGTTCTTTATCTGTGATAGGGGTCGTTAAGGACTCAACTTCTTCCTCTTCAACAAAGCGAGGGAATAACCGAGCTACCTTAATAATTTCAGCAATGGATGTCTCCTCCCGTGCTTTATACAGTTTCTTAAAGTGTTCGGTGCCCAGATCGGCTAGTTCTTTGAAAGTTTTGACTTTTTCCCCCCTCTGATCCCTCAGACTACATATGGTGTTGGTCATCTTCCGCCCTTTGGCATATGCTTGAAAAAATTTGGTGTTTTCATCTCCATAGGCTAGCCAAAGTGCTCGACTCTTTAACCTCCATTGTGCTTCTCTTTCTTCCAGAATGGCCTTGCGCCTTTTCTCCAATCTAAATAAATGATCTTTTGCTTCCTGACTATAGAACCCCTGGCCTGCCCCATCTTGAAGCGCTGCCAGCTTAGAATCAATGTCACTCAGCTCTCGGTCTTCTTTGATCTTTTTCTCTCTGGCCCATCCTTTTGTTGCTTGTTTGAGTTGTTTGAGGTTCTCAACAAAAAGTACTGCCGCAGGGACCTGGGTTTGTTCTGGTAGAGTTATCCACAAATCCCTTACTAATTCAAGATAGGTTGGGTCCGAGAGCCAGCCCTCAAAGAATTTGAAGGGGCTCGACATCCTTCTGTTTTTTGCCCGAAATTCAATTAGAATCGAAAGATGATCTGATTCTCCCCCAAAAGTAACCCATTGTCTAACCAGATTAAATGATTCTAGGAGATCATCGGTTAGTAAAAATCTGTCCAGTCATTTGGCCACCCGATCAGGGCCAACCCGTCTGTTGCATCAGGTGGGAGTTGGTTTTTGGGGTTCCATGTCCACCAGCCCTGCCTGGTCCAGGTAGTTTAGAAAGAAATTGTTTAAGGGATTTTCTGCAACTCGAGGACCCCACACACTTCAGAGGCTCCAAGAGAGAAATTGAGATCTCCACCAAGTAGAAAATCCTTGTCCTCAAACCATTCACACTCAGCTAGAGAGTTCCAGTAAATCTGTCGATCCTGATGAGGTCCATAAATGTTTATAACAGTTAAGTTGCGGCCCAGGTCGGTAGAGAAGAGAGATAGTCCAATCCTCGAGACAAAACCGCAACACTTTCTAATTTGCAGTTTCTTTTCTTCCACCCTGTGGCTAGTCCCCCCGAGCGACCTCTGGCATCCACTGCTGCAAACATCCAGCCCGGGAATAAGGTTTCCAGGGCCTTTACCACTGATACGCTATCCCCTAAAGTTTCTTGTAGAAGAATGACCTCTGGCGAGCTTTGTTCGACCAACCTTCGTAGACTATTTTTTTAACGGGTTCGCCAACCCCCGACAATTGAAAGAAAGGATCCTCATGGGGTGGCTTTGCTCTAAGCGCCCATTCAATAGAGGATTGTAGGTCTGAAGCCAGGTCAATTCTGGCTCGATCTTGTGCTAGATATAAGTGTGATTTTCGTCCCCTGCCTTTACCCACTGAGATAGTTCGGGGTAGTGGCCCCAAGCCTCGGCCTTTCAACATCTGACTGTTCTCCTAGGGGTCATCCTTGACCATCGATCTACTCCTAAGGTGATAGCGTACTTTGTTGTCTTTCGAAGAGGAGTCAGTTGAGGTGGAGGGAGTGTCTTGAGCGGAAGTAAGGGTGGAAGGGTGGGTTGCTACAGAGGAAAGTGGAGAGTGAGAGCCTGAAGGTAGGTCTGGAGTCTAAACTTTTCCTATTGGAGAGGTAGGCTGACATGTAGGTAACATATCAACAATTGACTTTGGATCTTCCTCCCTCCCCAAGTTTAGAGGTGGTGTAAATTGTAATCAACGGAGGAGCAAATATCGTCGAATTGGAGGAAAGGGGGCAAAGGAGGAAGGGCAAATTGACTAGAGACTAACACTTCCCACCCGGAAAAAGAGAAGGAGCCATAGTGTTTACATCTAGATCAATAAACTCCATAGACGAAAGGGGAGAGGAAGTAAAATTAGAAACAAACAATGTTGACATACCCAGTAGTTCTTGGTCGCAACGGAGGAGGTTCCCCAAAGAAGGTGAGGAAATCTGACCAGCTGCAGTGTGCATTACCGTTCCATCTCCCTAGTTACTTCGGCGATCCGTGCTCGTTCCTTTTGTACACAGGATCTCTGGTAGCGGCATCTCCTTGCCCTTTTACTTTTCGGAGTCCATCTGTTGTTCCAATTTCTTTTTCGGAGGAGAGGAGGAGGAACTTTTGCCTTTGTCTTTCTGATCATTTCCTTTGAAGGGAAGAGGGCAATTGGCTACCCCATGGTCTTAAACGTGGCATCTATGGCATCTGAAGGGTATTCCTTTGTAGTCTAATGTTTGAACAAAAGTCCCGACCACCGAGTCGATAGTAATCTCTTGTAGTAAGCCCTTCCTCAGATTTATCTTGACCAAGATACAGGCCACTGTCATGTATCCCGTATCTTCAAAGGACATATCAACTTCTAGGTAGCTTCCCAGCAGATTGTTGATGGCCGCAAATCGGTAAGTGTTCCAGAATTGCATCGGAAGCCCCGGGAGCCTGACCCAGATGGGTTCCTCATCAATCTGTTCTCTCTTTGCATCAAAGGTTGGGGTCTAGCGTTTGAGTAGTGTGGGGGTGTCAGCTAAGCTCCAAATTTTCTTTAAGACCCAGTCCACATCCTCCGGTGCAGAGAAGACGAAAGCAAACCATCCTCTGGTGAGTAGCCGGATATGTGGCATCTTGGAGATCTCTGGTAATCAGGTTTTGGTTACCTAGTCCTTAAGAAAAGTCATTCCAATTTCTTGCCCCTGACTCTACCCACCACTGCCCTTTCTGTGAAATCCATAACTCTATCCATTGCAACGTCCTCTCCGAAGACCAGTCGCTCTATACCTGCCTTGTCTCGAGCACACTGAACGACTTTTGTGTGATGACCTTCCGTGTTAATCGACTCCTTGGTCGTTTTCTCCCCCCTTTGTGGAGTTCTGGCAGGCATGAAACCCTTCTTCTCGAGTATAGTATCACACGAAAGGCAGAATCGACCCCACTTGTGGAGACCCTCGGTCCCCAACCACTCCCCTGCTCAACATCCACTAGAAAATCCAATGGCGAATAAATCGGAGGAGAGTTGAAGCCTTCTGTGAGCACGATCGGTCTTTCTGTAGCAGCTACTTCTATCAAATCCGAAAAAGGTATGCTAAGTCCTGTTGAGAGCTCCCCCAAACCAAACCCCAAACCTCCGTCAAAGACTCCATCCGTCACAGGGTAATAAATGTGTTCCCCACCCCTATCCCTGGTGTAATTCAGGCTGCCCGTGAATGGCAGTTGCTTCGTCGATGGGGAAGCCGAGCCTGTCAAGTCTGCCACCGAAACCCTCGAACACCCAACCTCCACACTTTGAGGTATACTCTGGTCGCTGTCTGATTGCCTTGGGAACCCGATCCCTGTCAGTTTCCCTGAACCACCTGTCTGCGACCAGTCTCTCGCGAATTCGCCACCATCCGCGATTGCCAGGTGAGGAAGAGAGTGCCCCTCTTATCCGATTAAAATGGGGTTTCCCCTCTCTGATGGCGACACCATGGTCAGAATCTGGCCAGCTACAATGCTCAGGCCCTAATTGCTGCCCTAGTGCCGTATTTCGAGATATCTTCAAACCTGTCAGGGAGAAATGCAACCCTATCCCGCCGAAAAATCTGTAGCTACCTCGTCCACCATTGCCCCCCAGCCTTCCATGTTCCCGAACTGAATGAGTTCCTCAACCTCTCTTCCTAAATTTGGAATAAGTTGAATCTCACAAGTCAGAGATCTCTATATAAACTTATTGTATTTTACTATTTGTACCAGTTTTTATATAATATACAGAGAACAGTTTTGTTTGTGAAGAACATAATGTCTACTCTCCACTATTTTATCTGGGGTGATGTACAACACTTTGTGAGTGCATGAGCCTATGCTTTTAATGGTTCCAGCATTAACATGGTTCTATGCTATTTTATGGTACATATGGTCTTGTCGATAAGACAAATGCCAAGATTAGTAAATGTGGTCTTGCCGATAAGACAAATGCCAAAATTAGTAATCGTGTATCAGCCAAAACATCAAAGTGACATAAACTGAGTTATGTGGTGAAGCTAAGAAGATCTGTTCTCATCAGTCTCCACAATGCACATTTTCTAGCTTAGTCTCCACACTGTACATTTTCCAGCTTGACATCTTTTAATTAGGTCCAACTAGGTGATAAGAATTAGAAGCATAATAGAAGGAGATGCAGATGCAACAGCACTACTAGCCATACACACTTGACACTTTTAACTCTGACGTTGTCTTGATGGAGAAAATGGAACTTTTTGATTGCTTTGACATCATGGGAAAATAGGCTCTTTAATGCCAATTACATTTTTTTTAACTGCTGTTTTCTTCTATTGTAGCAATTTGGAGAGGGATTGTGTACATGCAAAAAGACCTAATAGGCTCAGATAAGCTGAAACTATAAGCAATAAGGAATTCAAAAGATGAATTGAGAATTCCTTGACATTCTGTCCTTGAATTTTTAAAATTCAGCTATTACAAAAGCAAGAGATGGGTATTCACAGGGATATTCCCACATTGGTAACTCATTTTGTTAACTACAAAATAATCAAAATTGTCAACTGAGTCCATGTATTAATCATGAACTTTTAAAGAGTGGTTTTGAAGGATCATCATACCATACCTCCATCCTTAACATTCTTTGCTTTCAAAGCGTGGAAAGGATAGAATAATTGACGATGATTTTGTTCAACCTGGCAAAGATTCTTTTCTTTGATTATTTTCTTACTGCAGAAACACATGTGGGACACAATATATGGGCAGATGCTTATCTTATCAACCAATTCCTGTATGGTTCCACCTGAGAATCTCTGAAGGACATGTCATGGTAGTTTTGATGCATCTCTGGCCAAAAATTAGGTGGTTTCTGTCCAAATACAGCCCCAAACTCTGTTGTAGTGTTGAGATTCGTATCTGTCTAGAAGGGTGAGTGATAAGAGGCTCATCACTTGGCTCAAGTGTATCAAATCACAACTTGCTTGAATGGGACTTTGCTGCATAAAGTTATACTGAGCCAACTTGGTTTTTATAAGTGTCTGGACAAATCACCACAAAAGTAGGCCAATTGGATTAAAAGAGTACATTCCAGTGTAGGTACAGACAAGTATTACTGTGTCAACATGGCTTTCATCAACACATAAGATAAGATAAGACAAGATAATTTTATAGTGTACAATGATTAACCACAAAAGTAGGTCAATGTGACTAAAAGAGTATATCCAGCGTAGGTAAACTCCTAGATCAATACCAAAAGTAGAAAATCAGAGAACTAGGGTATTTAAGAAAGTATGCCTGTTCTTTAGATCCAAAAGGATAATAACCTTCTACTTACAAAGATATCCTACAATGGCAGCGGTTGAGATTGCAGGTATGCCTGTAATCAACAGCAAAACAATTGAAAAGATCATCACATTAGGAACCATTCATGATAGCTACCTCATTGTTTTTTGGCTGTGCACATGGTTGCCATGTTATTGTCTTTTGGTTGCGCACCTGTCTTATGTATTTGGCCTTGCTGCTTAGTAGGATAGAGTCTGGACATGATCGTGTCTAGGAAAATCCTGATTGTGTAATTTAAATTTTATACTGGTTGGGTGAATCAATTCTGTGGGGCATTTAAAGTTCTTGCATTTGGTTTTGCAACTCATCTTCAATACCCAGATGAAAGCTTGATCAATGTTTGTTTCTTTCTCAATTTTGTGGCTATGGGTTAAATAACCCTTAAAATCAAGCTATGTAAAGGGAACTTCAGGCAGTCCTTCCTTATGCATCAGTCATTATTTCACTGCATTTTTTTTTCTGAATTGTCTCCATATGCACCGTCTAGTGGTTAGAAGCCCAAGTATGCAATTTGCACCATCCATGCAGCTGTACTGTTTGTGTAATTTGACACAACTTAAGTATTGTGTTTATCTGGGTAATTATAATATTTTGTTCCTCTTGAATCAGCCGTGCTTAATTCAAGGAATCGCCTCATAATAGTGGGTTATAGTGCTGACAAGTCTACCACATTAATTCACGAAATGTATTTCTTTGGCTTCTTAAGGGTTTTTCTTTCAGTCATTAGCATTATGCTTGTAGTATAGTGATTTACCTCATTAAGTTGTTTTGGTGATCATATAGCATTACTCACTCTGCTTGAGACTATATATCTTAGCAGGAAAGCATGGATACAGGTGTGAAGTTGGCAGTTGTGGTGAAAGTAATTGGCCGTACTGGATCAAGAGGTCAAGTTACACAGGTCCG
>ML802790.1:22688-62544 GCA_009831015.1 Picea engelmannii
CAGAGATGCAAGGGAAGATGAGGCAGCCTAACCCAAACAGGGGCTGCTGTGATCTCGGCTCCGGGATTGAAGTCAAGAGTCCAGGGGGCTAAGAACAACCCTCTCGACCCCATGAAATAGGGTCCAGATCTGAAAACTAGATCACGGTCCTCTTTCCTCATGAAGCTGAAGACCAAAAAACCCCTGCCTACTGCACACAGAGAAACGTTTCCCTGTATCAGCATCTTCCAACGATCATCCATCCATGCCTCCATCGTTTTGGGGCTAGGCCATAACCCCGTAAACTTTCCGATGAGGGCCTTTTCTGCTAGAAGGAGGGCAAGATTGCAAGGGTCCTCTGGAGATAGCTCCAGAGAAGGGATCTCCTCCATCTTCTTAACAAACTTAGACGAGAGAGAAGGCTTGGATTTAGGTCCTGCTGAGCGGACTAACGTTTTGAATGCTTCCAAAGGATCTTCTTCCAACTCGGCAATCGGATCTGGGGCCATCGTAGCAGGGCGGTGACCACCAGCAAGCAAGAGGACGGAGCAAGTCGCCCAAGCCCACTGCTCCAAAACGCATGCCAAACTGAGGAAAACGCAGGCGAGAGGGACGCTCTGATACGTCGATCTGCGGCCCTGTATTCAAAGGGGAACCCTGGTCGGCTGCTACAGACGAAGACGCGCCCCCGCAATCGAAAACCAGAGCGGAGGCGGCTAGGGTTTAGGCCCTAGCCGCATTGACCTTCCATCTCGCTTCATCCGACCGATCATTAGTTCTTACTCACCACTTCCCATCTAGGTTCCACATTCCTTATTACTCGAGCATTGTCTAATTGTTCTAAGTTTTTGCCCTTTTTGCTGAAATCCGACAACATAAATATGCACAAAATCACAATTTTATTGTTTAAATTGCATTTATGAATGCAAAAATGGATTCAACTCATTGAAAATCCCATCTGGCACTCAGATTACAGAGAATTAACCACTCAAATCTACAGATACAATAATTTCTGACCGTATTTTGGGCAAATATCCCCAAAAAAATACCAAAACTTAGAACGTTTAGACTACAACTATCACAAAAAAGCATAACCCATATCGTGCTACAATTTCAATGCCTATCAACAATGAATTCCAAAATGATGGAAAATACTTTATAGAACTACATTACATTAATTAGGATGGATAAAAATAAGTTTACTTTGAGATTCAAGTTAATTACTCATCAAAGATTGAGATTTTCCCTTGTGAAAAGAAAATACATAGTTTTATATTTAGTATGTAATGGAATGATGTTTTTTTGTTTGGTTATGCATATAAAGTTGATGTAGTTTTCCATTTATTTATATTTTTTTAAAGAAATATATTCTTGTTAATGTAAATGAGGATGCGTAATATATTATTTTATGAAACATATTTTTTTAATATCAAATTTAGAAAGTTGTTAAGATCAAGTTATATATATATTAATTATTATTTAAATTATATGTAATATCTTAGTATGACATCTACAATTTTTTTTTTAAGAATTTGAACAAAAGAATCCCACATGCCTTAAGAGAGTTTTGGTAGACTTATGTGTAATGCTACATCTAAATTGATGTTAGAATACAAATGAAATTAGGTGAAATATATTTATTGATATCGTTATTAGGTTTAATGTCGAAATTTGAATATATTTTTATCAACATCTTCCAACTTATGTAATTTCAAAAATTATATAAGAAAATATTTGGATAAAATCTGGTTTTGTAACCATGAAACTTTAACTTTATAATATAATCATTCAAGAGGGAATAAGTTAATTATTTTACAATAAGTTTTAATACTTAAACCTAACCTATTTATAATATAATCAATTCAAGAGGGAATAAGTTAATTATTTTACAATAAGTTTTAATACTTAAACCTAACATATTTTGAGCATGTGGTAGTTGATACTCATATTAGAAGTTCTATATCTAAATTTTGTAACACTTCATAATTGTATATATTATTTTTTAACATGCAATAAAAACTAATATAAATCATATTAACATTAATAATATTAAATATATAAAAAACATAAAAATTTAAAACTTAAATTTTAATTATTACTTTTTAAATAAATGTTTGTATTACTTTAAAAAGTTTTCAAAATGTGACATTTGTCCTGTCATGCAAATGGAAACTAGACCAAGTGGTACTCTACCAAATGTATGTTTGAGTTTCATACAAGGTAAATTTCCCACACTTCTTAACAGTCTATCTACAACAATGGTTATTCTAAACAAAATAACAAAATAACAAAAAAGGAATTTAAAATTTAGGCAAACTCGAATTACCATCATCCTCGGTTGGTCATAGAGAGAAAATGAAGGGTTGACATCATGTTGGGCACCTTCTCTTGGCTGGCTCGCTTGACAGGGTGTCGAACAAAACATCTAGGCACTCAGAAAGGGTTGAATGACGGTGAAGTTGCTCCTCAACATCCCGTCGCATATCAAATATTAATTGCAGATGCTTCTGAGAGAGGCACCATGTTTTGGGAGAAGTTGGAATATAAGTTGTTTGTGGTGGAGAGTCGCCTGTAGGTTGAGCCGTGTCTTCTTGTTGAACTTCAATGGGAAGTTCTTCCTCAATAGGAAATCCACCCATGTATGTTGCCAAGTCGTCTTCCTATTGAACGTCGGTGGGAAGTTCTTCCTCAATAGGGAAGCCACCCATGTATGTTGCTAAGTCATCTTCCTGTTGAACTTCAGTGAGAATTTCTTCCTCAATATGGCAGCCACCCATGTATGTTGCTAAGTCATCTTCCTGTTGAACTTTGGTGGGAAGTTCTTCCTCAATGGGGCAGCCACCCAAGTCTGTTGCCAAGTCATCTTCATGTTGAACTTCAGTGGGAAGTTCTTCCTCAATGGATCAGTCACCTAGGTTTGTTGCTAAGTCGTCTACCAGGGGAGGATGACTGAAAGTAAGGGGTGGTTCCAATATGTCTGAAGCAGAGAAGAGAATGGAGTCTAAGGGTGCTAGAGGAGGTTCCTGGGGGATTTATTCTTCCACAATCCCCATGGGATGGTCATCCTCCACCGAATTCTAGGCGGAGCTTGGTGAAAAATTTAGAGGAGGGTCAACAGGGTGGTCTTTAGCTACGAGGGGTAGAACTGGTTCGGCGGGAGGTCCAGGACGACGATGGAGAGCAACAAAACTATAATAGGTCGATCCTCTCTTGGGTTTTCCCCTTTCTCGGGGCATCAGGAAGGCTGGGCAAGAGAAAGAAGATAGGAGGGGGAGACGACACACAAAGGACGAATAATTCGAGTGGGAGAGAGATCCTCGAGACTGATTTCAAACGATAACCAAAACAATGAAACAAATGTCGGTTCTTACCTTCATGCTTTTTGTTTCCTTGGTATGTAAATGCTCCATTAAAATTGAGTTGACAACAAGTATGCAAATCGTACCATGCTTGGCATGATTTAGCTCGTGCTTTGAGGGCGCCATTAATTTAAGCTTCCCCCACAGGCGCACCAACATCCCCTTCAATTACAACAAGGTCATGAGAAATGGATGAAGGGGGGATGGTGGCTAGGGATATTAACTCTCGAGTGTGCATGATCACCAGTTGTCACCCCATCCGAGGGAACTTAAATTTTAACTATTAAAAAGATTTTGGAATAATATATATATATATATATATATATATATATATATTTGAAATAAAATATATTTATATTAGTATATATATATTTTTTAAATGATGAGCATAAAGTTCTCATTTACTCATATCTTATTTAAAAAACTAATTTATATCCAATTTTAATAGTTAAAATTTAATTAAAATATTTAATTATATCGTCTTTGATTTGTCTTCCTTTCTCAAAGCGGTTGTGCTTTAGATCATTCCATGATAACAAATGGTAGTTTAGAATTATAGAAATCCCCTCAATTAATAATAATAATAATCCATTTTTAAGATTACGGCCAAACCAGACACCAAATTGGTGTATGAGACCCCTTCGCCCAATGATTTTACTGGTAAAGTCTACAGAGGTATACATACCCGTAAACAGAAAACATAAACCGGTAATGAAGAGACAACGGCGATGGTTCTTGATGTGTAAAGACGTGTAAAGAGAATATTGATTTTTTTTTCTACAACTTTTATTTTTAATTTTTTTTACAATGAGGAATAAATTGGGTATATGTGCATTAAAGGTGGGTTGAAAAATGTGATAAAAATAAATTGAAAATTCTATTTATTTTAATATAATTATTTATGAGTCCCCGAGGTGTAGGACAGTCGGTGACGGAGTGTGTTGTTAAGCCACTCCGTGATGTTAAAGTCATCGGTTCGAAACCTGCGGGGACAAAAAATCCAACCATGTTAAGGGTTGGTGTGGCTCAGGCCGGGTGCGATCCCCGGGTGATTTTGACGGTTTAGATGCCCCTGAGTCACGGTTTCTCAAACCACAGGTTAATCGCAGGTCCTGCACAAATTAACAAACAAAAAAAAATATATATAATTATTTATGATACAATATTATATTAAAATAAATAATCTTGAAGGATAGATTGAAAATTCTATTTATTTAATATAATTATTTGTGATACAATATTCTCAATTAAAATAAATAATGTTGAAAGATTTGATTTAAATGAAAACATTTTATTTCTCTCACTACAATCATGAAATGAAAAAAAAAAAAAATACATCCAATTTTTTTTAGATTCTAACATTAGCCACCTTGGATCGAAATAGTGCACCTTGAATGTGATTATGTACAAACATACCACGGTTGCAAAAGAAAAGGAAATCAAGTAAGAGATTTTGTATCGTGTGCAATACATAGATTCCAATAAGGATCTTTATTTGCTTCCTTACATCCAATGACACCTATGTTTTATGGACTTGACTTGAGTTGTGTTTCGACATTCATGAATTAGCATAGCGGTTTCATAACTTACTTTGAATACATATAATAATATTTTTGCTTTATGTTCTTTATGTTAAATTTCTATTTAATTAGGTATTATTTCCTAAGATGTGTTATCGATGGGCTCTTTCCTAAGATGTGTTATCGATGGACTCTAGTTAGGGTATACCACCAACAACATCTTTATTCAACAAAGTGGTTATGTCCCTTTAAACTCTTTCGTAGTGGTATCCTACATTCTTTGGAAAATGCTCTTCCCATAATTGGAAAGGGATTATCCATTTGAAACGTCATCTATTGAGCTTGTTCATATACTCTTCCCCTAATTGGAAAGGGAAAGCATATTATCCATTTTGAAACGTCATCTATTGAGCTTGTTCATTATCCTACTAGTATTGAAGAGGTTTTTATTTTCTATGATGGTATCTCTAATGGAGAGAGGAAAAGGAGACGAGATATCTATGTAGGAATTCCTCCTATTTTAAATCTCCTACCTACCTATGTAGGAATTCCTCCCATTTAAAATCTCCTACCTACCTTTAGATTCATACATAGGATGAGTTATTCCTAGTCACCATACTCTATTAAGGGCTAAATACATAGAACGCATTCAAGAGTTTGTTAAGTTTTACATTGTCACATTATAAGGTTACAAGGGGTTTGGTATATCATAATGGACTAGAATGGATGGTATATCATGGGTGCGTTGGTTCGTGAAGGGGCATGACACCCAAAGGACACGACAGTTCATGAAGGAGACAATTTGAGTTCATATAAAGAACACATGGTGAATGAACTAAGAAGGCACAACAAGTTGAGAAAGAAAAGAGTCAAGCAACTAACGCGGAGTTGCAAAGGCATGGAAGACAAGTAACAAAGAGTGGGACAAACAAGGGAACTTTGGTGAAGTTTTATCGTAGGTCTATGGGAGGCATGCTATGAGGCAGACCCAAAGTTCTTGTTAGCTTGGTGAAGTCTTGCAACAGAGAAGAGGTAGTAATCCTGTGGTGGGCGCACGTTTGGGGCACACCACATAGGTTGTGAAAGTTGTTGTGACAGTGAAGTTGGTGGGGCTATATGTGTATGAGTTGGTGAGGAGAGGTGAGTCATGTGACTCTGCCCAAGTTGTAAACCGAGCCAGTAGCTCTCATATTGTAACTTTTTCGCAATAATAAGACTAAGTCGGCTGTTAGGCACTTCTTGTACCGCCCACACTATACTTTTTTGTCTCTTATTTGTTTCGCAAGTGCTCTCGTTGTTTCGTATGTTTTGTGAATGTATGCTTAAATGACTAAGTGTTAGCTTGGTAACTAATTGTCTAAGTATACAAGTGAGTTACACAGAGTAGGAGTGTGACTCTCTTGTAACCTAGAACAGAGTATGGGTATGCTCTTGGTGAAGAGGCGTAGTCCAGGCGAAGTATCCATGGTGTTGCCAACCAACGAAATGAGAACCATCGTTGTGTTACATTACCTGAAAACGATGCGATCGTAAGATTCGAGTAAGCTCCTTATGGGGTCGTGGCAGGAGGGATTAAGGTTCAGAAGACCATTAAGGGACAAATTTCGTTATGTAGATTAGAGATGTCATAATGTTGGAGTTATAATTGGAATTGATATGGGAACTTTTGAAAGAAGAAGAGGTATCAATAGATATTAAAGGCAAATTACCAACTTCATTGAGAATAAATGACAAATTAGAGTTTATTAAATTATCATAATGAGGTAACATCAAGAAGTAAGGAGAAATATTGAAATTAATTAAACCAAATTAACATTAAAGGAATTACGAAAATCTACACATTCATAATTAATTAATATCTACACATTCATAATCTATTAAAATCTACACAATTAAACTTTGAAAAATTTAATTCCTCTATATACTTTACAAATCTAAAATTAAAATAATTCTAAATTAATTTATTTTATTCATGAATTATAATCAAATGAATAAATAAATAAAAATAAGAAAATGTTACTTTCTACTCAACAAGTAGATACATCAATCATTCGTCTTTCCAATTCTTTCATTCTCCCAAAAGGACAAATATTAACCTCAACCATAAAATGAAGTTTTTGGTAAAGAAAACAAACGTGAAATCAGTAATTATATCCCCATTTCCCATAACTTTCATCTTCCAATCAATTAAAATAATTCTTATATATTTTAAACTATCTTGTGTGTTTCTCTTATTCTCCATTGATTAAGTGTATAGCATTATTACAGAAACTGCATTAGGAAGACGCGCATCTTCTCAAAATATTTTGACCACAGTTTCGGACAATTCACCGTTACACTGCTGAATCACGTCCATTAGACATAACAAGTGAAAGGAAGCACAAGGCGATGTCATTATTAAATTTTATAGGTGTTGTTTAATTCATCTATGTTTTGGTTTTTAAGTTGAAATTTGGTAATATAATAAATTTGATAAAAAATTACATTTATGAATATATTTACAAATTCAATATTTTCTTATTAAATTTCAAACAAAAAAATATCAAAACAAAGAACGTTTAAAGAAATACAATGCAGACCTACACATATTTACACCAAGCTATGACGCTGGGTGCAAACATAAAACCAACATTGTAAAAGAGATTTACCAAAATAACATAGGCAAGGAGCACAATGTACCTTGCCAAATATCATTAAACATCATTTTCAAATTCAAATTTAATAATAGATATTAATAAATATAGGGTTAAGATTGATGTGTTTTTTATTATTATTATTCAATGCAATAATCACCTCCTAACATAATTAAATAAATTTAGCTTGTCATAAAGTTTCATGTTTCAATACTGCTCAAAAGTAAACCAGACATTTATCACTTTAAGTTTATTACAGTGATGTTCCATGTAATGTTAACGTTTATGGACAATTATGTTTGAATATTTTAAATCTTTTAAGTATAGTGATGAAAGATTCTTAAAAATCTCAATTACAAAAATTATGGGTAATGATATTCGGTATTTTTATTATTCAAAAGAGAATTATAATAGCCAATCTCAGGCATACAATCATTTCTCTTCACACACACATCTTGCATTCCACATCCTACTATCATCTTTATGAATATGCTCGTATATATAACATATATTACTCAGTTACACAAACCGATCATGAATAGATCACATAGTTACACGAACAGTTCAGAAATATATTACATAGATCATATAGTTACACAAACAGTTCAAAAATATATTGCAGTTCAAAAATATATTGCATGCATGCACATTCTTAACATATTGCTAAAAAAACCCTGCTCTCAGTAATCAATAATTAACATTTAATAGTGATTCCATCAATCAGCCACTAGAAATCAATGAACTTCTGCTCTGCATTTCCAAGCTAAAAACATGAATTCTAAACTAAAGATTCAAGGAAACCATCCCATCCCAAATCTGAAACACAGAAGAATATGTACTTAAACTCCTCAAGATTCTGGCATTTAAGAAATTTTTACTTTCTCGAGCTCCGAAAATATTCAAAGGATAAAGAAATTTGGAAACTACCTTTGACCGTTTGGCTCCGAATTGTACTGGAGGCTGAGAACTCTGGAAATCTGGATGGGAGACGGGGTTATGCATGGAGAGTCGACAGTCGTTCTTCTGAAGATTTATGCTTCGTCCTCTGGGCAAGGATTCTACAGCTGAAGAGGCATTGCGGATATACATGAAATGGGAGGGGTGACTAGAGATGCAAAATGAACCTGGACCTGATTCCCTTCACATACATTGCTTGCTGAATGGATCTTCCAAGGCAATGTCAACTTACAGGTTGGACCCAAGGTTAGAGTTTCAAAAACATCTCATTAATCAAAATTGACTGTTGTAACAATGTATTGATAAATTGATTACATGGTGATATAAATATTTTGTTTAACCACGAAACATATATATATTATTATATTATTGTGTAAAAGAATAGGTGATTTTGTGTTTAATCAAATTTAAGTTATATAATGGTTAAGAACATGTGTTTTTTTTTAAAGTTATAAGTTCAAATTAAGAGGGAGTAGGGTATTTATACTTATGTAGATTTTAGGGGAAGAATATCTTATCCTACCAACAAATAAATCTCATACACCAATTTGGTATAACTTGACTTGAACTTAAAATTAAATTAATAATAATAATAATATATATTTTAATGCTAATTATTTATATTTTTTTATTTAAAAGAACTAATAAAACTTTAAAAACTATTATAATAGTATCATATAATAATTTTTACAATAATATAAATAATTTTTGTTAAATTTCAAAACTAATTATATAAATATTTTTATTAAATTTCAAAACTAATTATTTTGTAAAAAGTAATCAATAAATTTACTCTTTATGTATGAAGGATAATGTAGAGACTCTGATATTAATAATTTTGTTGACAATGCACTTTAATATATGTCATTACACACCTGGATGGGGTGCCACCTAGAGCGATGTGGAGGACAGCTGGATCAGGGCAGCTGGGTGATTTATTAGTCTTGGTCGTCACCCCCTGTGCATTTATTCCCCATGGCTCACACCATGAGGGAATTTAGGTTAGTGCGCTTGGCTGGGCTCTCAGGCGAGCAAACCAGCCAGGCACCTAGTACCACGTTGTTGCAGAGGTCTCGTCATCCTTCAATAGCAATGGGAAGGGTCACCTCAAGCTCTCATGGAGTTAAGAGCAGCCCCAGAACTCAGTTTAACTCATTTTCTACCTGGTGCGCTCTTCTTGCAAAGCACTTCGGTCTTCACATTTTTCTCGACATCTTTGCTCTATCCCTGTACATCAGTGGCATCCTCCCAGCCTCAATTCGCCCCCCACGAACCAGGAAATCCCATACCGCCTTGTTCTACTTTGGCTCTTCCGTCTCCCTCCACCACATCTCGCTTCTCTCCATAGCCTCCTTTCACCCCCTCCACTACCTTCCTGTCCACCCTACCATGCCACGGGAGCGCAGAAAGCCCAAGAGGGGCGCTCAGAAAAATAATGCCCTCTCTCGGGCTAACAGGTTCACTGCTTCACAAAAAGCACTCATTGCTCACTTTGCCCACCCCCGCCAATCAACCCAGAGCACTCAGTCAGCTCTGCTTCAGTCTCCTGAGGCTTGCAAGGTAAAGAGGGAGACAACTTCCTCCATGATGCACTTTCCCTTGTCGCCACCTCCGGTTCTGCACTACAGTCCAAGCATTGTGAAAGAGGAGGCACCAACCCTGGGCGTACATCCCCCCTTGGCCACCAACCTCTTAGCCCCCAAGTAATCAAGTCGGGAGAGCCCTACTATGATGATGGGGGCTGCCTAGTGGAGGAGGAGATCTGTTCAAGTTGGCAGCTGGTAGACACAGACAAGGACACCAATGCAACAAGTGACGACGAGGAAGGCAAGGAAGAAGAGGCTCCACACTTTGCCAACCATCTCGCAAAAGAGCACCTAGAGCTCCTCTTTGAGATTAGACAGTGACAGGATGACCAGATGCATTGTCAAGGCATCATCAATCAAAGAATGGACATTTTGTTCGAGGTGCTCACGGACTCTCTAGCTCAAGCTCGATGCCCAACTTGCAGACAGAAATTCACTCCAGCTTATACCATCCATGGACAACCAAGCCCTGCCAGGGGCTAAAGCCGCTCACCCCAGGTTACAATTTTTCATTTATTTCGGTGATAACGTCGATGGTCTAATTTACCACAATGACAAGTTAGATGAATCAATTAGTTTTTCTTATTATGTCTATATAATTCTATCAGTAATGGCGGCTCTCCACATAGCCAGCTCTAGAATAGGAAGGCGAAACTTGGTTCCTGCAAACACTGGCAAATTTTTGTGTATAATTTTTATAATCAGAGTTATGTCAAAACAGATCAGAACCACCTATTATGATTTCCCTCCTGTAACGAAACATGTAGTTACCAAGTGTTAATGTACAACATACAATTGATATAATATAAAGTTTCGCTTTTTTATTTAAAAAATAAATAAATATATATGTCACTCATTATACAATTAGGACTTCTCATTACTTACAAATTACTAAATATAAAATACATGTTGGGCCAAATTACTCTGACAAACTTTTGTGTAATGTTTCCAAATTATTGTGACATACTTGTGTATATATAATTTTTGTAAGTTTACTAATTTTAATATTTATTATTAAATTGTAATTTATTAAAAAATATATATGTCACTCATTATACAATTAGGACTTCTCATTACTTACAAATTACTAAATATAAAATACATGTTGGGCCAAATTACTCTGACAAACTTTTGTGTAATGTTTCCAAATTATTGTGACATACTTGTGTATATATAATTTTTGTAAGTTTACTAATTTTAATATTTATTATTAAATTGTAATTTATTAAAAAAAATAGAACTGAGGTAAAATAAATTTAATAAATTTATTTTTATATTTTATATTATTTCCATATATTTTATATCTCATAGTATTGATTATGAACATGTTCATTATAAATTTCTATAAACCTAAATTAAAAATTAATAAAGAGATCACATATCATTAGTAAATAAATACATTGCATGTTATACCGTATAATATGACAAAATTTTATGTGATGTTTGTATACCATTGCATATAGATGTATGATTTATGTAAAGAAAAAATTCTACTTTATGTTTAATACTATTGATTGTAGGCGCATTTTATAAATTTGTAGAAATATATGTTGATGATTAGTAAAATAAATTGGTTATTATAAATTTTGTATTTGACAAATAAAAATGAATATTTTCTTTTATCAACACAGTACATTCATTTTTATCTAACACATTTATTAATACTTTTCATGGATGGGGTAACGAGGATGAGTAATCATGCATTGGTGATTGTCAAGAGGTGGTGGTAATGTCTTGTTGGTATTGAGAGTGGAAGGGGTGACTGGGATGAGTAAACATGTACTAACAATTGTTCGGAGGTGGTGGTGATGTTTCATTGATGTCGAGAGTATGATGTGACAAGGGAGATGGGCGTGGAAGACACATACCATTATGGCTTAACCTTTATTTATGAATCCTAATCCTAAACTTCCTCATTGAGGACATTCTCGTACTAACTAGTGGAATTATTGTTGAAGGAGGAGGGCAAATGGGAAGGGTGATAGTGTACATAGGAGGAGTTAAGAAGGCCTATTACTTTAGCCTTGGCATTCACGATGGCACCAACATGGGCATGAGACAAAGATAGATCATACCTTGTTCGAAAAAATATGTATTGGATAGCAATGTTAAATGGTAACCTTGTGTTTTCAAATTAAGTTTCTTTGTATAGGTTGTGGTTCTCGGAGCTAAGACTAGGGACCTTGTCCACTTGGTTTTAATAGCGTTATTACAAAGGTTATTTGAGTAGTCTTATGGGAAGATAAAGATGGAAGACAAGAAACATTTGAAGAAATAATAATGTAGCCTATACAAATGTTGAAGATGATCTAGAAATGTCCACTTGGTTTTAATAGCTTTATTACAAAGGTTATTTGAGTAGTCTTATGGGAAGATAAAGATGGAAGACAAGAAACATTTGAAGAAATAATAATGTAGCCTCTACAAATGTTGAAGATGATTTAGAAATGTAAAACAAATGTGGCAACAAGGGAAATATCAACAACCTGCCATAGTAGATTTTCTGAAGAGGTCAAAAGCAAGGAAAATTTTAAGGATGGAAATTTATCTTAAAGTGTAGAAATCTTGGCAAATCTTACTAAATCCTTAATATGCAAACTGTAAAGTGTTTGGCGATATTTTTGTAAAATTGTTCAAATTTCTAAGGATTTTGTATAGTTTCTATAAATTTTTGGCGATTTTATAGGTAAAATAATTTAATCCTATAGAATTTGGTGAATCAATTTTAGGAAAAAATGGAAATTGGGGAATCTTTTTCTGTGAAAAAACATGGAAAATTAGCCCATGGTGAAATTTAGCCACTGAAATATTCTTTTGTTAAAAGGGTATTAGAGACAACTGAGTATAGGGCGAGGGAACAAAGAAACATACCTATAGCATGTAAGTGGATGGAAAGATGTTTGGATGGCTTTCATATATTGGATTTTCAAGAAGCAGGGAAAAAAATTCTTAAAATTAGTGGAAATACAATGGCACATGAAGACTTTCATAACCAATGGAATGAGATCCTCAACAAAATATGGAAGGGAAACTAGATCATATAGATTAGAAATATGATGATGCCATCTACAAAATTTGGCGGTTAAAGGAAAGAAGTGAGGAACATGAACACTTAGGAAGATGAAGGAAGAGGAAGTAGATAATTAAGAAGCACTCCAATCTCAGGCAGCTTCTAAGAGAAATCCAAAAGAGGGCATCCCTCCAATCTTCATCAATATTAATTCAGATTTTGATGACTAACCCTAATCATTCTAAGGTTTTATTTTCTCATAAAATTGTGTTATCTTTGATATATGCTTATAATCATGTTTTTTTATATACAATTATGCTCAATAACATATTATCAATATTGTAAATCGTTTTTATATGCCACACTTTATAACATGTCAAATCAACCTTAATCTATTTACTTTGAGAATTTCAATACGCTATTTTCATTTTAAAAAAACCTAGAAATAATCTCTATATCACTCTTTTGTATTATATTAATAAATTTTAACTAAATTTAGAAAATAAATAAAAATACTTATATCAATTCTTTCATATTAAAAACATTATTACGAAAAATGAAATATTAAAAAAATAATTAAAAAAAATCATTCATTAAAGAAAAATATAAAAAAAGATCATCACATTTTGCTTTTTTCTCAAAGTGATCCTTCCTTCATTATATGTACCATTTATGAATGTCTCTATTTATGTTTTTTATGTTGGGTATGTGTTATATTCTTTGCATGATTAGATCCATTTTTTGGCAGTTTTTCAGCACATGGTTTTTGCCAATGGTTTTCTAATTCCATTTAAGAAATTAGGGTTGTTAACTAATTTGGGTCAATGGATTATGTATTTGGATTTCATGGGATCCTATACATGTATTGTATTGTAAAGAATGAAAATATGATGAATAAAAGATTAGAGGTGCAACTTTAAACAAGGTGATAGTTTTCCTGGTTTGAGTTTCGAGGGTAAAATCTTTCTGTAATGTGTGTGTGCCATTGTATATTTTTTATTTTTATCAAAAAATTATTTTCAGTAATTAATTATACAAGGTTAAAATCTACATTTTCTATCAAAGTTGTTATTGGCTTCACAGGGATGTCTTTGTGGCTAAGGGTTTGGCTCGGGTCTGTGGTAAACCTTGTTACAGTGGGAGATCTACCATATCGATTCTTCAAGTGAAAATAAATGGTGGCCAGATCGAAAATAGAGATCAAGAAATTTAATGGGAAAAGTTTTGAGCTATGGAAGCTCGAGATGGAAGATATATTGGTGGAATACGATCAATGGATCATTGTGGATCCATGTACTACACTTACATGAATGTCAGCAAAATATTGGGAAAATATGGATCGAAAGGAGAAGAGCACAATCTGGTTGTGTCTCTCAGATTCAGTATTACTAAATGTCTCGAGGGAAGCTACAACCAAGGCATTATGGGATAAGTTAGGGGATTTGAAGTCTGTGGTAAACAAATTGTTCTTGCAGAATAAGTTGTATAATCTGAGGATGAAAGATGGAGACTCAGTGACAGAGCATCTGAATGCCTTCAATACTATGGTAAGTTAGTTATTATATGTTGATATTAATATTTATGATGAAGACAAATGTATCATTTTATTATTCTCTTTACTAGACTCATGGGATAGTTTGATTGTGGCCATAGGTTACAACTACATTAAGTTTCGATGATGTGGCCTCATCCTTATTGTCCGAGGAGATGAGACAGAAGAACATGGAAGGACAGAGCACAAAAGAATTATTTACAAGAGGATGCTCCTACGAAAGAAATAGATCTAAGTCCTCAAGTGGGAGATCTAAATATAAGGGTAGATCTAAATCCAAGGGTAGATATAAATTTCCTGGAAATTTTGTAAAGGTAAGTCGGATATGTGGAAAAGAAGGGCACTACAAGAAGCAATGTAGATCCAAAAGTGTTGAGAGAGGGATGTAATCTGATGATTATCCTTCTACAGATGCAAAAAAAAATCCACGGAAGAAGGCGGGGATGTGTGCTTGGCTTCTTCAAGAACACATGCAGATCATGAGGCATGGTTGGTTGACTCAAGTGCATCCTTTCATATGACTCCTCACAGGGAGTAGTTATGTGAATATGAAAGGTATGATGGAGGTGATGTTTTCATGGGTGATGACTCAACAACAAAAATTATAGGACAAGGAAAAGTCAAGTTGAAGCTCATGTATGGAAGGATTAGAACATTGCCTGGTGTTCTGCATATCCCAATATTGGCGATAAATTTGATTTTGGTAAGAAAAATGGACAATGCAGGGGTAAAAATAGTGTTTGAGAAAGAAATCTACAGGGCAGTTCGAGGAGCAATGGTATTGTTGAAGGGATTTCGGTGTGGAACTTTGTATAAGATGCAAGGAAGCACTATTAGTGGGTAAAATCATGAAGGTGGGTTACACTTTTGTGAGAATCGAGTATCCAAAATTCATAGAAGATTTTTTTTGGCTAAACTCCTGGTTCTTTCGATCGAAAGGAAAATGTTTCCAACCGAAATATTTTTTGTCAAATTGAACGATACCATGATGACGCCCTCGAATGTTGTGTACTATATTATCCGGACGGATTTTTTCATTCAATAACATGTTTTCGGCCAAAAGATGTTTCGATCAAAAGAATATTTAGTTCAATAACATCTTTTGATCGAAAACACCTTTCGACCGAAAACCTTTTTATATATCACCCACCCATTGGCCATTTGATAGTTGTCCGAACTAGGGAGAGTTTGTTGGTGAGTGTATGTTGATTGTTTTCTGCTGGTCATTGGCATTCATTGGTGGTGGTCGTTGGTGTTGGTTGTTGTTCGTGGTGAGGGCTTCAGTCTAGGTGCTTCACCAGTCCAAACGCTTCGGGTTGAAGGTAACCCTAAATTGTTGTGCTAAATTAATTTAAGTTTAATTTATGTTTTAGTAGGTGTACATGGATGAATTTGGCCCTGTCCATGTACATGGAAAGGCTCGAATTCGTGCTTGACCATGTACATGTACATGGACATGGCTGAATTCAGGCATGCCCATGTACATGGACAAGTTTTGCATAGGTAGTTTAGCCTGTTGTTTCACTAGTGGATCTATAAGCATATTAGTATAGAACCTATCTATATACCATAAATCGACCATCTAGTCACATATAATTTGAAATGAAAAAACCTATACACTAGGATATAGAGAAGGGCAATACTAAGGTCTAGGAGTTATAACCCTCTCACCCCCTAGCTAAGAATTACCATTAGAGACATGTGTTGAAGGTCAATCATTACCTAATAAATTACTTACTAAACACCATAAGACAAGTCATAACCAATCTTATCTTAATGCACCAATCCTCATTTGAGTGAATGATATATACTTTATTTCACCAATATCCTTTATAGTGGAGGGAAGGATACCGATTTCTCTTACGTATTATTTGACTGATAATGTCTATACCAATCTCTCTCTATATAAAGCATTGGACTGTTAGGAAGAATCAGGTTAGACTGATAATGTCTATACCAATCTCTCTCTATAACATATATTGGTTGGTTGGTATTGAAAAAATCAGTTTATAAAGAGAGCAATTGGTAGGTACTAGACCTAATATTATTTTGTGAGAATTAATAAGCATAAAGCATTTGATCCTGTCCATGTAAATGGACAGGGCCGAATTCGGGCATGTACATGTACATGGACATGCCCGAATTTGGCCATGTCCATGTACATGGACAAACTAGAATTCGGCCCTGTCCATGTACATGGTTAGGCCGAAATTCGGGCATGTCCATGTACATGGATAGGCCTGAATTTGGCCCTATCCATTTACATGGACAGACTTGAATGTTACATGGACAGGTTTTGATTTCAAATCATGTTTGAACTCAAATAACTAATGAATTAGAAAGGTGTGGAATTTAATATATGTACTAATCAATAAATTTACTAATTATATCAATGCAAATTCTATAACCTGATTTCAAGGACTGATACTGTAAATTGAGAAATCTTTCCAGTAATAAAGATCATGTCTACTGAGATTCTGCAACCAAATTCATGTTTGGAGGGGTATGAAATTGAGGTTTCAGAGTGGTGGTTTTTCTAGAAAATAAACAGAGTAATTTTGAAACACCATCTTACTATCATTATAAACTTACATGGATGAGGAGAAGAACATATGGATAGTCTTGGGAGTGACAAATAAATCCAGTCTTGTCCATGTACACAAACAAGCCCTCTCATTATCTTTTCATAGAACACAAAAAATTAAATCACTTATTTTTTCTAATAAAGTCAAAAATATCTTTAAAAATGGATGCCAAGGAATGAATTTGGGCATGTCCATGTACATGGATAGGCTCGAATTTGTGCCTATCCATGTACATGGATAGGAAAGAGCAAGCAATATAAATGTTTTGCTTCAAAATATCACAAGTTATAAATTATGCTCATTTACTTTTCATATCCAAGGTTTTACTTGCATTTTTCATTGTCTTTATATCTTATCCTTTTTTATAAACGTGCAAGAAACATTTGGGTATTCTTAATGCTATATTTCTTAAGAATAAGTTATTTACATTGTGTTCAAACATCTCAATTTTTTCTTTCCCCTTTATATGTATTTATTTGAAAAGTAATATGTAAATTAGTTGCATTATATCCTTAAATTAATGTATATAGTTAATGAAAGATCCATTGGATAGTAACTTTAATTGATTTGGCTTTTTGATAGATCTATCCCTTTTCCAATTCCATTTAAAATCCTAATATTGTAAACACAATAATGAATTTTGTTAACAATTCATATTCTTTGAAATCATGAAGAAAGTACATACTATAATCATACCTCGTGTCCTTATTGAAAACTATATATATATATAGAAAACCAAAATTGATAAGTTCATAAGCATCAACATCAAAAGAATTTGAATACGAGTATGAATTCAATAGTTCATTCAAACAATATTTAGTTATAGTGTTTAGTCTTGCAACCATAGATAGTTTCATGAGAATAAAAAATGTTCATCCCATCAAGATGAATACCCAAAACTCGTAAAAGATCATCAAGTTGAGAGCCAAGATCATGAAAATCCAAGCCAAATTGTGTAGAGCCTCATCCTCACTAGACCTATAAGAAGACTAAGGGTTAACCCTAGCCATGATGATGGAAAATCAATTGAATTACCCAATCTGTAGGGAGATTCACATGTTTAATTTGTTTTAAGGAGGAGAATAAGCATGTAAAGTCATTCCCATGTTGGTCAAGAAGAAGCCAACTCCACATGAGGCAATGGGTGAAAATCCATTATTGAAAAACCTTGGACACATCCACTAATCATGATGGAGGCCATGGATTAAGCAAAAAACCATAGACCAATAGTGGAATGGGAAATAGGGTGTGTTCCCATTGAACCTAGGTTAAAAAGTATCCATAAATTAGCTTTGTTAGGAGAGGAATTACAATTGAAACTATAGGTCATTTTCTTGTTATGAATTGTTGGGAAGTACCAAACCAAGAAAACAACTCCAATCAATGGAGGAAAAAGAAAAATTAACCAATCTCCTCATGGTTATACATACTTGGTAGAGAAACCTACCAATTGTGCATGCCACCTCCCTTTCACCAAACCTTCTTTTCAATTGGGAAAATATAATATGATTCAGACAAATATTGTTGGTGGGTTTTTTCACAAGGATGTGCCAGAAAACCCTACTTTTATTGGTTGTATTCTTAAAGGTATATGAATTCAAAATAGAGATGAAATAAGGATTCATGCATGCAACACCATAACTCTTATGAAAACAAAAGAAACAAGTAATATATTTTGAATTCACCACTAGCAGATCTAATATTTAGATCATAATAAATAATATAAGAATAATCAAAATTTTATTGATCCAATGGAAAATATATGACTTACAAAACACAAAAATAATAGTGTGGTTGAGGAACGCTCAACTAACCTTCCTAATGATCCCCTAAAACAAAAATACTATGATCAAAGAAGGGTCATTCAAACCTTCCTTAATCTCTCCCTCAATGCAAATACTATGCTTTAGAAAGTGTTGCTTGACACTTTCATGGGTTGAAGAACCCTTACCTATGTTGCTTGAAGTAGGGTTGATCAACCATTCCTTAGGCTCTCCTTCGAAAAGAATATTATGCTTGAGAAAGGGTTGACCAACCCTTACACATGCTCCCCACAATCAAAATACTATGCTCAAGGAAGGTTTAGTCAAGCCTTCCTTAGGTTATCCCATGACAATAATGCTACGCTTGAGGAAGGATTGACATACCCTTCCCTATGCTCCCCTGCAATGAATATATTATTCTCAAGGAAGAGTCAATCGACCCTTCCCTATTCTTCCTCTTGAAGAAAATACTATGCTTCAAAAAGGGTCATTTGACCCTTCTGTTGGATCCTTATCAACATGAATATTATGCTTGGGGAAGGTTCAGAAAACTATTCAAGGCTACTCTTTGACAATTTCGAACTATTTAAGAAATTTTATGTTATTTTTCCTTGTTTCAATTTTATTATATGCATTTATTAAAGTTCTTTTAGTAATTTGTAAGTTCATATATCCTATACCTTAATATTCTATAAGGTACTAGTTTTTAGCTTTCCTTCATATTACACCACCATCTAGGTTTAGAACCTTGGCTTAGAACCATAGAACCATAGATCGGAAATATAAATATCCCACCTTTGATTTGGGGGAAACTTGGCCTTAGACTTGGTAACTTGGAACTTCTCAATAAATTCTTCAATATGCACGTCCCTCTAGAAAAATGCATGAGCCAAATTTCATTTGGCTCATTTGAGTTGGAATCTACTATTTGAGTTAATGCATGTCTACAAAATCGCTAAAACCCCCTTCAAAGTTTTTACCAATCTATATTTCTCCCAAAGTATGAGCTACCCCATCTAGATACTAGAGTGTCACATTCAAATTATCCTCTTGGTTGTACATGTGTTACACCTTGAACATGAACTTAACTAGGCAACTTCACAACCAAAAATGTTTTTTGATATCTTCATCTAAAGATTGTAAGTGGGTCTCTAGGAGTTTCATGTTGGTGGCAACAATTGTTCCCTAGAGGTGTGTGGCCCTTTGTTATGAAGGGTTTATCTCCCCCTCTTCATATTGAAATATTGGGTTGAGTTATAAGGATTCAAGTTCCCTAACTCATTTTCCATACAAAAAATATTTCATTTCATTTATGAAAGCTTCATCTAGTTATTCCTTAGTCACATAAGCTTTGGATCTAGTCCTCAACCTTTTTTGTAGTTTCTTAAAATATAGTGAGAATGAATACATAGCAAGAGTGAAAATTGGTTGATCTCTCAAACCAAATTGCATTGGCCCCGTAACCAAAGGTGTAGCCATTGTTGCAATTGAAATGGATTGCACCTATGAATCTAAGTAGTGGAGGAAGACTCTCCAAGAGGGAAATCCCCTATCAATTTTTAAAGAGGGAAAAATACCCTAATAAAACCCTAAATAAAGACTTTATACCATGATTTCACCAAAAGTTGTACCATGATTTCACTACCTCCACACCTCCAAATGGGCATATGTCCATTTTATTGAATCCATCATTGTCTTGTAACTATTTATCTATCTCCCATGCACTCTCTCCATCATTAAGAATGAAAGGGTGACAAAAAAATAGTGATAAAACAATGATCGATTGAATGAAAGGGACATATGACCTTTTGGAGGTGTGGATGTAGTGAAGTCATAGTACAACTTTTGGGAGGGTAGGAAAGATGTTTCCCATTTTTCACTGGACTTCCTAGTGATCTCATCTTGAAGACATATGCCTCACTTATATGAGGGTGGGGGGAGATCTTGAGTAAAATATACCCTATTATTTTTTACTCATTATTCCCCCTAACCACACCCTCACTCTCACCTTCATACCCTCATAAACGAGGATGCAGGTGAGGGATAATCAGTAAAACATATTAGTTTTTACTTATTATTTCCCTCCATCCCTAGTCTCATACTATATTTTACTGATTATTCTTGAAGAGTGGGACATAAGTGATGCATGACATGAAGATCTCATCCCTGGTGAAGCCACTCGATGTTGTATCCCTGTAGGTGTGGTTTTGTCGACAACCCCAACTATTTGATGACCTTAGTTGAGATGGGGTTCTTCTGGCTTCCCTTATCAACAATGAAATGTAATGTGTTCCCCTTCACCCACATATGTGAATGGAAGAGGTGCTCCCCCTCTTCAGGATCTACTGATTCTTCTAGTTGAATTGTTGTGGTCACGACAATAGCAATGGGGTCTGCACCGATGATCTGTCTATTTTCAATATTTTCTGGATCGGATTCTGAATCAGGGTTCAGCTCTATGTCTTTAACCTCGACCACCAATGATTGTTTCGAGCGACATTCATCAATTTTGTGCCAAGGGATTTTGTGGAAGTCACACCACTTCCCAATGTTATTCTTCATCTTTCCTTTACCCTTCTTGTCCTGTGTCTTGGACTGGTTGTCTAGAGGCTATTGGTTAGGGCTGTCTTTACCGTGCTTTGCTTGTTGCAGATTTGCAGACTCGAATTCTCATTTGTTCTGGTACCTAAATTTCTGCTCGATTTTGACAACATATCGATAGGAAGCTCCCAATGATGAGATTTTTAGGAAATCAATTTCGGTTTGGATGTACCTATGCAGAACCCCATGATATTTCAAAACCAGATGTCCCTCAAAGTCTTTGATACACAGCTTGGTGCGCAAGGTATGGAAAGTATTTGTGAACTCTGACACTATTTGGCTCTTCTATTATCGCAGTGTGGTCCATCTCATGTACTGGTATTCATAGTTATCAACATGATAGTATTGTTCTTTGATCGCATCCACAGACAAATCCCAAGTGGGCTCGGCCCCATATACTCTAGATTCCTCTGTGGAACTTTGCTCCCAGTAAGTTTCCCACCAATGTTTGACATGGGGGAGAGCCTTGAGGAGTGCGAAGGTGATATTTTCCCTATCAGAAAAATTTTGAATAGAAAAATAACCTTCTAATAGATTTAACCATTTTTCTAGGGCATCCGCATCTATCTGACCTTCAAATATGAGAATACCAAAATTAACTTGTACCTTGAAGGGAGAGGTTCCTCCAAAATGGTCGCTTGATGAAGACGTGTTTGTTGCTATCGGCAGGTGTTGAAGGATGTGTGCAAAATTATCCATCATTTTGTCCCTCTATCATGCGAGAGCTTGCTCAAGTAATAGGTTAATAGAATCTTCTGCTTCGTCATTTTTCTTTTCTGCCGCCATCAAGGGTTTCTTGGGCGTGTGAGAGTGATTGTCCTCAAGAGAGACAAGCTCGAGACCCAACTGGCTATACTCGAACCTCGTCGGGGACATGCATGGAAAAATGATCAAGAGCGGCCTGCTCTGATACTATTGATCTGGTTTATTTTCAGAACGAAAAGAAAGCAGAGAAATTACAATGAGGTACTCATGAAAATTGCCAAAAACTGAGAAATACAACAATTCTTGATTTCTATTAATGAAATAATTGTAAAGAGACTGTAAAAATACAAAGTGTAAGACTCGCTAGAATGGTGGCATCTTTATCTCTGACAAGAGATGTGACAACTACGCTCATTCGCCAGAAGATCATTACAATGAGGCTCTGAAGGCCTTTTTATGATAAACATGTAAAAACCCTAGACATCCAAAAACCTAACCCTAGGATATGAAACGCCAAAAGTCATGTGGGCCCCGTTTGGGTAAGTTAGTACATTAAATTCCCAGGGTCGTAACTTTTACATACGATCTATGTTTTAGGCGTGTGATAGCCCATTGGAAAGGTATTTTTGAGAACTACGCATTACGTCGTCAAAATCTGACTATGTCTACAGTTTGACTATGGCGAGCCAAAAAAACAATGTTTAGGGCCCCAAAACGGCCCTGGAAGTACAACAAGACGTGTTGACATGAAAACATACAAAATAAGCCAGTTGGATTAGGTGGGAGGCCAATAGTATCCACCTAGAAGATGCGTAGGGATTCAGACAACCTCATAAGTGTAAAACCCACAATTACAAAGAAGTACAAAAGAACGTGTTGAACTAAAATCTGACAAGAGGAGTCAGTTGGAACAAGTGGGTGGCCACCAATATCCACCTGGATCACTCTAGAAACTTCAGAAACTACATGCAAAGTAAAATACGCCCATAAATTTTGGTTCTCACCCATAAATTTCTAGTGAATGTATGAATTGGCAAATATCTTGTTTTACGAATGTTTTGGTGTTCGAAGGCTCCAAATATTAGTTAAACTTATAAATACGTGTAAAATCATTCTCCATTGGCATGTTGTAAGCTGTGTAATGAGCAATTTCAATTGAATATAATTAAATTTGATTTCTTCCTCTATTTTTTGCTCCTCTGTTTTTCCTCCTTTGTTTTCTCTATGTGTCTATTGTTTTAAATTTAGTTTATCTTTTCTCCTTCATTGTTGGTAGAAATGAAAATTGTTTTCCTAGAAATAAAGGGATTCTATGGGGTTTCTTGCATGATTTCCAAGTCGAGATTGAGTGGGGGAAGTCCATATTTGATTGGATAAATTGCAGGTTGTGGTGAGGAGTAGCAATCTCCATTAAAGATTGTGTAGAGATTATGGGCAATGAATACAACAAAACCCCAACAACTAGTAAGGGGGTGTTGCTCATGGCTATAGGATCTAATAGATAAACATTATACACATTAATATAAATAGCAAAGAAATCAGGTGTGGTTGTTGTTGCAAGAGAAGAAATCTCAACAATTTTTTGTCATAAGTGTCTCGATCACATGAGTGAGAAGGGCCTCAAAATCCTTGTTGGAAAAAATCTACTTCCAGGTTTGAAATCCTATAATCTGTATGTTTGTGAGCATTGCATATATGGTAGGAAACAAAGGGTTTCATCTATTAGAAATAGCCATGAACGGAAAACAAATTCGTTAGAATTGATACATTCTAATGTGTTTGGACCTATAAACATTAAATCATTAGGAGGAGCCTCATACTTCGTCATATTTATAGATGACGCTTCTAGGAAGGTTTGGGCTTACCCTATGAAAATAAAAGGTGAAATATTTGATATATTTCAAAAGTTTCATGTTTCTTTTTAAAGAGAAACTAATAAACTGCTCAAGTGTTTGAGGACAGATAGCAGTGGAGAATATTGCTCCAACACATTCAAAGAGTATTGTAACAGGTTTGGCATAAAGCATGAGAAGATTTTCCCTCTTACTCCTCAATAGAATGGTACTGTAGAAAGAATGAATTGCACTATCATGGTGAAGGTGAGGAGTATGTTGTCAAATTATGGTTTGGAGAAGCATTTTTGGAAAGAAGCAGTAAAGACAACTTGCTATTTGATAAATCGATCTCCTACTACAACTTTGGGTGTTGGCATTCCCAAAGAAGTTTGGATCAGTAAAAGGGTAAATTATTCTCACCTAAAAATCTTTGGATGTGAAGCATTTGTGCGTATTCCCAAATAAAATAGAACTAAGGTAGTTGATAAATCCATGAAATGTATTTTTGGGGGGTATGCGGATGGTGAGTTTAGTTACCGATTATGAGATCTAGTTAAAAATAAAGTTATTAGAAGTAGGGATATCATATTCTATGAGTTAGAGATGTTTAAGAAGTCAATAGGTAATATGAAGGTAAAGAAAGTCGTTGATAGGTTTATTGAACAACAAATTGATATTTGATCCTCTCAAGAAAATGGGAAGCATATTCAAGAGCAAGCTAGACAACAAACAAAATATGATAAACAACAACAACAAGATGTACAAAAACCATTACACGAAGTCCAACTTGAAAATACACCACCACAATTGGCCCACAAATCTATTAGGCCTCACAAGCCTTCACAAAGGTATCCTCCCTCAAATTATATTTTATTGACTAATGCAGGTGAACTTGATTGTTTTTAGGAGGCTTGTAAAGTTGAGAACAACAAACAATTGAAGAAATATATGGAGGAAGAAATGGGGTCCTTATTGGAAAATGAAACTTGGGAGTTGGTAAAGCTTCCAAAAGGAAGAAAATCCCTACAAAACAAATGGGTGTATAGGATTAAGAATGAAGGAGAAGAGAAAAAATAAAGATACAAGGTAAGGTTGGTGGTGGAAGGATTTTCTCAAAAGGAAGGTGTTAATTTTATTGAAATATTTTCCCAAGTTGTAAAGATGTAATCCATTAGAATTATTCTTGGTCTTGTTGTTGCTTTAGATTTGGAGCATGAACAATTAGATGTGAAGAAAACCTTCCTTTATGGTGAATTGGAAGAACATATTTATATGGAGCAACCAAAAGGTTTCAAAATAAAGGTAAAGAAAACTTGGTTTGCATATTGAAGAAGAGCCTCTATGGAATGAAGCAAGAACCTCATCAATGTTATAAGAAATTTGATTCATTTATGTAGGAACATGGTTTTAATAGACTAGAGGTTGATCATTGTGTCTACATTAAGAGGTATGGCGAGGAAAAGTACATTATATTATTGTTATTTGTGGATGACATGTTAGTCATAAGAAATGATAAGAATATGATTAACAAGTTGAAGAAGGATTTGGGCAGCCAGTTTGCAATGAAATATTTGGGTCCAACACAACAAATATTGGGCATGAAGATCATACATGATGGAAAGGAGAGAAAATTGTGGTTGTCACAAGAAAAATACATCGAGAAGGTGCTTGATAGGTTCAATATGAAGGACACCAAGCCAGTTGATACACCTCTTGCATCCGACATCAAACTAAGTATTGATTTGTGCCCTTATGATGACAAGGAGAAGGAGGAAATGATTAAAATTACTTATTCTTGAACAATTGGAAGCTTGATGTATGTCATGGTATGTTCTTGATTAGATATTGCACATTTAGTGGGAGTAGTGAGAAAATTCCTTGCAAATACGAGCAAACAACATTGGAAAGAAGTAAAGTGGATTTTGAGGTATCTGAAGGGTACTTGTCATTATTTTTATGTTTTGGTAATAATTATGGTGTGCTCAAAGATTATATAGATGCAGATATGGCTGGAGATGTGGACACTAGAAAGTCCACCACTGGTTATTTATACACTTTTGTAGGTGCAACAATGTCTTGGGTGTCTATACTGTATAAAGTAGTATCCCTCTCCATAACATTGGTAGAATACATAACTGCAACAGAAGCTTGCAAAGAGATGTTGTGGATGGAGTGATTCCTAGGAGAGATGGGAATAAAACAAGACAAATATGTGTTGATTTTGACAGACAATGCGCCATCCATTTAGCAAAAAACCCAACATATCATTCAAAGATCAAGCACATTGACATCATGTACCATTGGATTCAGTGGGGATTGGAAGAAGGGAATTTTACTTTAGAAAAGATCCATACGGATGAGAACCATGCTAATATGCTTACCAAAATTTTTCCAAGAGACACGCAAGCACTGTATCAAAGCTTGGCAGACCTAGGGGTGACTTGATGAGCAAGTTTGGGAAAGGACAACAAATGTAGTCTATTATCCAGGATCCTTCATTTAGCTTCAAGTGGGAGAATGTTAATAGTGAAGCAAAAATTTAGCTTCTAGAAAATATTGTTTCAGCTACGACGCTCTGTGTCTAGAAACTCCATAAACTACATGAAAAGTCAAAGACACCTAGAAATTTCTAGTGAATGTATGAATTGATGAATATATTGTTTTTCGAATGTTCTAGTGTTCAAAGGCTCTGGATAATAGTTAAACTTATAAATACGTGTAAAATCCCTCGCCATTGGCATGTTGTAAGTTGTGTAATGAACAATTGCAATTTAATATAATTAAATCCAATTTCTTCCTTTGTTTTTTGCTCCTTTGTTTTCTCAGTGCATGTATTACTTTTTATTCAGTTTATCCCTGCTCCTTCATTGCCGGTAGCATTGAAAACTGTTTTCCTAGAAATAAAGGGATTTTACAGGGTTTCTTGCATGATTTCCAGGTCGATATTGAGTGGGGCGATTCCATATTTGACCCCATATAAATTGTAGGTCATGGTGAGGAGTAGCGATCTCCATTGAATATTGTGCATAGGTTCTGGGAGGTGAATACAACATAACACCAACATATTATGTTGAAAGAGGTGGTAGTGGTTATTCCAAAGATTTATGCATCCTGCTCCTTTGGTGAAAGGATTGTTTTTAGAAAGAGGCATTGGGGATATGTATGAAATAGTAAAGGAGATAAGATATGCAATAAACCTAGAACCGATTCCATCCAAATACATTGCTTAGTGAATGAATATTCACCCCAATGGCCTTTTCAAACAACACACATATACATGAATAGCCATGTCATCTTACACATTGGAGGCTGCTATGCCATCTTAAAAAATGGAAAAAACAATGTGGGACATTTCTCTTTCTTTAGACATGTTTTTTCACTATAAAGATTGAAATATTGGGGTGTTGTTATGTTTTAAGATTTTCTTGTTATACTATTAGGTCATAATATGAAGTTCTTATTTATCTATCTATATATTATATATAGATTGAAATATTGGGGTATTATGTTTCACGATTTTCTTGTTATACTATCAGTTTACAATATGAAGTTCTTATCACAAGCTCTATATATATATATATATATATATATATATATATATATTATGGATAATTTAAGAGATGCAATAAAGTTTTATTTGTAAATAAAGTTTTTGTTAAATTTAAATGAATTAAATTAATTTTAAATAATTTAAATATAAAAATAATGAGATATCTAATAACATTTATTATAATCAATTGATCTAACTTTTAAATTTAAATATTATTTTTATATATAATTTTTAAAAATTTCATAATTAATAATTAATAATTTAATATTAATATTAAATATTAATTATAAAATTTTAGTATTTTTAGAAAATAAAATATTAAATAAGTAAAAAATAAAATAAAATATATATATTTGAAATGTGATAAATTTCCAATTTATTGAATCAATCACCTAAATCAAATATGGGTTTTAATGATCTAAAATGTTATATTATGAGGTTTAATTATTTAATCTTCATTTAATCTCCCCAAAAAAATTGATCCATAAGGAAAGACACGATTAATTCATAAGAAAAAACAAAAAATGATGAGAGAATCTCTAGAAAAACACATAACATCCCAATTCCCTAATAGGATCACCATAACTCAACATAATGACAACAATTATATAAATTGACATGGACAAGTACAACACATGAGGATGGTAGGGGTTATAGAAATTTATATATTATATAAATAATATATATATTAATTTCCAAGGACTAAGAAGAATCTAAAAGATTATGGTTGCACCACCTCTAAATTTAGAGATATTTATATTTATTAATTATAAAATATAAAATTATATTTTTAACTTAGCCAATTTGAAATAATAAATTCATTTCTATGTAAAACTTATTTGGTAATCAAACTTTGTGAATGTATGGTTTGGAAAGTCCTAATTTAAATGTGTTATGTTTTTTTTCTTTTTCCAAGATATTTATCCATTTGAGTGGTTAAATCTATATTTTCAATGCTTAAGAAATTTTTAAGCACATTCATACAAAGAGGGAAAAACCTTAGAACAATTAAACAACGAGGTTTGGAAATCCAAGTATACACATCAACCAAATTAAACATTTTAATATCCAAATCAAAATAATATAAGTAATTCAAAAACATCAAAGTTCAGATAATTGAAGAGCACAATGGTCTATTGCTCTAAGAGTTTATTAATTTAGTTAGGGTTTATTTATAAGTTGTTATTAATTATTTTGATGATGATGTTAACTATTATTTATTGAGATTCATTCTATCCAAGCTTAAGAAAACTATTATCTTTCCTCAAGAATAGTTTTGAAATTTTATATTTAATTTGAATGATTTTAAATATGGATTTGGAAAGGAGATTGTTAAGGTTGATGTGGATAAAATTTTGAGCTTAAATATTTTATTATCTATTACTCTAAGAGTTTATTCATTTAACTAGAGTTTATTTAAAAGTTGTTATTAATTATTTTGATGATGATAATATTAACTATTATTCACTCATATTCTCTCTATAGAAGTTTAAGAAAACTATTATATTTCCTCAAAAATAATTTTGAAATTTTACATTATTAATGACTTTAAATATGGATTTGGCAAGAAAATTGTTAAGATTGATATGGATAAAATTTTGAACTTAAATATTTTTATAGGTTTGACAACAACTTCCCATTATCTTTTGTTTATGAATTTATATTTTTTTTCTTATTTTTAATTTATAATTTATAGATAACTTTAAATCAAATTAAAATAGTTTTAAAATATACAAAATTTTAATTAATTTTTAATTTCCATTAAAATAATATCATTAAATTTAATATATAAATTTTTAATAATATCATTAAATTTATTAATTAATAGATATATTTTTAAATTAACATCATTAAATTCAAATTATTAAAAAAACTTATATTAACATTAAATTCAAATTATTAAAAAAACCTTGTATTAATTTTTTTAATCCTGGTTTCATCCTCGCAAAAGGTCAATCAACTAAGGGTTCGTATCCTCATTTTTACCAACAAATTATGAATGACATATCTACAACTTGAGGAGAAGTAACTAAACTAAGCTGTGTTTGGCTTTTGAAATTCCAACTTCTTAAATAATTACATAAACTATAAAATATATAAATAAACATTAGTTTTTATTATATAACTAAAAGTTTTAGAGTTTTTAATAAAAAATTATAAATACATAAACTATATATAAATAAATAATGTTTAGAGTATTGAATAAAAAAAATTATAATTACATAAACTATAAAATATATAAATAAATATTGTTTGTGATTTATATAATTATATATAAAATATAAATAAATATTGTTTGTGGTTTATATAATTACATATAAAATGTTATAGCTTTTGATAATAAAAAAATATTAAACATTAATATATATAGTTTTATAAATTTTCAATAAAAAATTAATTAAATTTTTTTTTTAAATCAAATATTAAAATTATTAAAATTTAAACCCAAAATGAGTTTGATAATATTAAAAAGTTATAATTTTTAATAAAAAAATTCAAATATTAATATATAAAGTTTTATAATTTTGCAATAAAAAATCACTTAAAAATTATTTAAAAAAATAAAAAGTTAAAACCCAAAATGATAATATTATTGGCATGTTATTTAAAATTAAAAACAATATTTGTGGAACTCAATGAACAACCCTGGTCGTCATCGTAAACTACAACATGTAAAATGACATGGCAGCTAGTGTACATGCGGTATTGGTGCGCTAATTGAAAAGAGCGTTAGGCCAATGATTAATTCGCTAAGCAATGCATCTGGACGGAATCAGAGCCAGATCCTTTGCATCTCTTATCTCCGCTACTATTTCATGCATATCCCCATTTGCCTCTTTCTCACGAAAATGCTTTCACCAAAAGAGGACGCATAAATCTTCGGAAGAACTACTGCCGCCTCTTCGTGCTTTGCTGGGAATGTTTCCTTTCAGAAACCTGTCTCCGATCCAGAGTTCTCACTTTCAATTCAATTCGGAGCCGAACGATCAAAGTTAGTTACGAAATTTCTGTTGATCATTTAATGTTTTCTTCCGTTTTTAAGTTCATATCCTTCCGTGTTTCAGATTTCGGACGGTTTCGTTGAATCTTCAGATGTTTAAGTTCATATTCTTCAGGTTTTTAAGTTTATATTCTTCCGTGTTTCAGATTTCGGACGGTTTCCCTAAAACTTCAGTTGAGAATTTGTGTTCTCTGGCCTGGAAATGCAGAGCATAAAGGTCATTGATTTCTAATGGCCGGCAAATGCAAAGATTGTTAAGACAAACCGGCGTTTACTGCGAGTAAGTTTTCTTAGCACCGAAAAGGTTTTAGGCATTCTGATTCAGGGGTGAATAGACTGCAAAAACAAAGGAAATGGCAGACGGAACGGAGTCTTTGCCGTTTTCTTAAACCACACTATCTGTGGAACAACATGTTCCCTGCTTCGGCTCCGGCAAAAAAAGCGACCCACTTCATTTTATGTACAAGGTCCCCTGTCGGAGGCACTTTTATGGCAGAGCCAAGGAACTTCAGGTTAAGTATGGTCCTTATTTTGTCGGTTTTGATTAGAACAAGCTTACTTTATTCACGACTTTTGTGTGAAAGATCAAAGTAATTGAAAATTTGGGGATACATCTTCTGGAGAAGGATCCTGCTGACGCCATCTCATCATTCTGGGAATCTATTGATGTCAGAGACATTGAATAACATGCCGTGGTGATGAAGCTTTGACAATGTGCTCATTGATGTCTTTAGGGTATAATCTCAAAAAAATCCGATAATCTTAAGCACTATATAGTATATACTCTGCTCCCTAACATTTTATGTCTCGATTGCAGAAATGTGGAAGATTGGATGACCAGATTAGTTTGTTGAAGCATAAGCTCTGCATGATTAAGCAATGAGCTGCATTCAACGGCAAATCCACAAAAAACTGCATGGTCACATGGAAGTTTCAGGTTTCCATAAAGCAAGAAACCACTAGGCTTTTGGTACATAGCAATATGCACTACTCTTTGGCACATGCCCTAATTCAATGCTGCCGGTGGTGGATACTGATCCCACTTTGTTGAAGGTCCTCCACATTGAAGGAAAAGTAGCAATATGATGTTTATGTGCAAGTAGCAGTCCCTTTATGCTGCAGGTTTGCACAATGCTTGCTCTTAGAATTCACTGAACTCAATGATTACGAAGAGAACAAACCCAGCTGTTATTGCAATCAAACTTTGTTCACAAGAAGGCAATAGTATTCATTCACACTATTTACAGGAAGAAACCAGTGTTCTTCTTCAATGGAAAGAAAATTCCATTGTGGATGACTACTGGTATCTTCTTAGTGTTCTTCTTCAATGGAAAGAAAATTCCATTGTGGATGACTACTGGTATCTTCTTGTGAACAGTTGAAAGAAGATCTCATTGTGGATGAGTATTGATATCTCTTTTTTAAACTCTTCACAAGAAGATTTCATTGTTAAGGATTATTAGTATTTCTTGTGAATAGTTGAAAGAACATAATGATACTTATCCACAATAAGATCTTCTTTAAACTCTTTACAAGAAGATACCATTATTCATCCACAATGAAATCTTCTTTCCATTGTGGATGAACACTGGTATCTTCTTGTGAACAATATTTGTGGCTAAGTACTTGGATCTTCTTGTGAACATGGTTGCAATATGGTTTCATTGCAATAGCACTTGTTGGGCATGTTACATAATCAATTCTTTCTAATATGAAATGATATGCAAACCCATAACATTAAGGGATTGCTACAGGCACCTACTATACAAGATCATAAATGTGGTCCAATAAGTAAAGTATTGGGTAAAGTCTTTGAGTAAGACTTTGTTGTAAAGTATTGGGTAGAATCTTTGGGTGGGGTATCACATGTGCATTTGTATTGTGTGCATTGGGCTATACATTATACATTAGTTGGAGTGAGTCCATATTGTACATACAACATTAAACATATCTATTGTATTTAGAATGTTTATGATGGTAAGTATCAGGTGTGTATTTGCATTTTGTACATTGAGCTATACATTAGTTGTTTGAGTGAGACCATGTTATATATACAACATTATGGTTTTTAAACATGTATATTATGTTTAGGATGTTTATGATTTTTAAACATATTTATTTTGTACAATGTTTAATATAACATAATATAATTTTTTCTTTATCTTTTAAGTAATAATTGTTTAAATATCAAAATTATTATAAGTAATAATTGTTTAAATATCAAAATTAAATAATAATTGTTTAAATATCAATTTTTTTTTTTTTAAATATTATTTATTTATACCAAAAATCAATATAATTTATTAATTCATTGTAATGTCTTTGCATCATTAAACAAATTAAATAGGGTATTGTGTTTTTATATATTACATCATATTCAACTATTCTCTACAAATATACATGCTTGCTCCAAACAACTTGGTTATCATAGATAAATTATAGTTTGAACTTCAATTTGTTCCATTTGTTTTCTATTGCTTAATCATTCAACACTTTATAGAGTATCCAACAATGGACTACTCTAGTACATATGCTTTGATGCAAAATAGTTTAGACTCACAATTGCTCCACTCAAATTTGTTTTATTATTCAAAGACATCTTAATGAACTACACGAAAGTATAAACCAATAAAATTATCAACTAATATAGTGCACAAATACAAATTCACATCCTATACAAGTTGCACTATAATATATACCATTATACAATTATGGCTTTTCACTATAGTAAATTACTAAGTATATATTACATGGTAAGCCATATTATTATGGAAAATATTAGTGTAATGTTTTCATATCATTTGTGTTTGTGTTTAGGTGTAGGATATATTTTTTATATTATTTATAAAAAAAAATGTTTTGTTTTGCTTAGAATTATTGCAAAGGAGTATCATAACAATAAAACCAATTTTTATGTTGCTTTGTTGATTTTTTAAAAATATTTGACATAATGTCTAGAGTTAATCTTTAAAATAGATTAGAACAGATAAAAGTCTTTTTCAAGTTGAGACTTGTTACTATAAGGTTCTAAGAGAATGTTATTTTCAAGTTTAAGGATAGTAAGGGCTAGTTAGAATAAATTAATTGTAATATAGTAGTTAAACAAAATTGTTTGATATCCCCTAGACCCTTTTTGGTAGATACATTGACAAGTTAGAGGGTCATTTGGAAGAAGCAAAATGTGTGAACACGTCCTTAGATAAAATAGTCACCATCCTTCTTCTTTATGCCAACTATATTGTTCTTATGGTGAGGATTCCCTATGATCTCAACAAACAACTAAAACTTCTAAGAGTTTTTTCCTTAGTATGGGTATGACTATTAACATTGACAAAACAATGGTTATGGAAATCAAATCCGAAAAATATAAGTTACATTAAATTCATTTATGACACAAACAACTCAACTTCATACAAATATCTTGGAATTGATCTTCATCATAGGTTTAAGTGGAACTATAGCATTGAGAGAAAGATAAATGGAGGGTGGAAAGATTATTATGGACTTGAAAATAGTTGTAAATCAATGGAATTTTTATTGACTTTCGGGTAAGAAGAAACTCGTTTTTGAGATTTTTGTCACCTCTGTTATGTTATATGGCTCTGAAATTTGGGGTTGTAGAATCACTAGATAATCATGGAGAAAGATAGATCAAATCCAAAAGTATTTTATAACTTATAATAGTAAAGTTAAAGGCAATATACCCTATCTTATCTCCCTCATAGAAGTGAGTCTTTCCCCCATTGAGAGCATGGTTGTGACTAGGTACTTAACATACAATAAAAAGATAAACAACATGGAAAACAAGAGACTCCATATAGTTGTTTCAAACTCCAATCAAAACCACCTACGACTCAAGCAGGGTTCACATAAAGATGTCAAGCAAGGTGTTGAGGAAAAGGTCGCACTATAGAGTAATGGTAATGTTAAAAATATTATTACATCTAAATTTAAGGAGAAATTGTGTTGCAATAAGAATTAGAGGATAAGAGAAAATTAAGATACTACAAAGAGATACTCATGAGCTCCATAGTGAAACATGGTATTAGACGTTAGAGGATAAGAGAAAATTAAGATACTGCAAAGAGATACTCACGAGCTCCATAGTGAAATATGGTATTGGACGATTCCTAAAACACAGTGAGTTAAAAGAGTTTGTCATCTTTGTGACACTAAAAGGAATGGAGATGAAAATCACTTCCTCTTAAAATGTCCCACATACACCCATATTACATCTCAATTTCAAAACATTTGTTATAATATTGAAAAGTAACAAAAAATAAAACACATGAATTAAACATTAAACTCACTTAAAATATATATTTATATTTTTAAATTACCATATTATCAATTATTGTAAATAATTTTACACTATTATATAATTTATTATAAATCTTACCACAATTTTGATAAATAAACACAAATGAAAATCCATTTAGACCTTACTCTAACTTATTAGAGTTTATGAAAAAAAAAAAAAAACACAAATCAAAATGTTAGAGTTTATGAAAAAAAAAAATTCAAAATCTAGTTAGACTTTACTCTAACTTATTAGAGTATTCACGTTCATATGTTAATTTAGAGTTATCATTATTTGTATTGCTTATTATAGATTGTGTGATAGAGTTAACAAAGTTTTGTGGGAAGCCAAGAACATTGATGGTTTTTTTGGTCTTTAAATATATGAGATATATATATTGGTACATTTTATAGTTGATCACATGTTTCTTTTTGGCATAACAAGGGCACCAATGTGTTGCTTCAAGAAAAATCATGGGTGAGCCTAGCATGTTTTTGTAAGTTAGAGCATAAACACATGGAAGATTTATGCAAATAAGAGCTAGAGGGACCTACAATTGTACTTATCAGTACAAGTAATGCATTTGGCAGGCTCAAATAACAATTTCGTTCATTTTAATAGTGGGGCCCCATTGTTGATATTAGTGATGTTGACCCTTCTATTATAGGTTGGGGGTTGTTGAAGATTGTGACTAGCCCTTTCCAGTGCCCAACATGGTTTTCGATTAGTGCTCCCGTATACTAGCTCATGCCCTTGTTTATCCTTATGACATTGGTTATCCACAATGTTTTAGCTAACCATGGTTTGTGCTTAAAATATGCTCATAACTATGACCGCATGACGAGGGGTTTTGACATCATCTAACCGAAAGTTTGGCCTTTTGCACTTGTTCATGGCCATTGCTTGGACAACCTTTTTCTTGTATTAAAGATTATGCATATTACATATTAATAGAGTATAAATGAAGCTTTATTCAGAAAGAAAAATATATTTCTCTCATACCAAGTACACAGAGTGATCTTGTAATATGCACCTCCTCATTGTCCAACATAACTGGTATGTCCTCAACACCCCTCACCTCTATAGGTCGATTATCACCAAAATTTACTATGTCATCATCAAAGAATGTAGTTTTTCAAACCAAACATTCTTGCATTTGTGATTTGATGCACTTGTATCTAATTACTAAGCATCATTTGAGGTTTTTGTTGCTACTAGCATTGTCATGAAACTGCCTATATATGGTGTCTTTTATTGCCCATTCTCTTGAACAAATTGTCCAAAATGTCTATTATTTTTCCTTGCTTATGCATTCACTCATAGCAATTGTGTATAGTAAGATGTTTCTTTTGGAAATAGTAACAAATTGTATCCTTGTTTGTCTTTTGGTTTCTCCAAGATTGTTCCTCGTGATACTATTGTAGCATTTTCTTTGTCTTTGCTCTTCACTTCTTTTGTTTCACTATGAAATATTTTTTACCAAAGTTTTGCTAAAATCAAACTCTATGTTAGATCCCTCTCATCAACATCCCTCCAAGCTCATCAAGCATTAGTGTAAGTATTTGATATGTCACATTGATATCAAGTACCATGGTTTGTTATATGATGCAAATCTAATTTTGACTTGTGTTATAATGTGGTTTGCAATATGATACAAAATATACTTTCTGTTTTCATCTTCAACCATCCATTTTTCCACTTTTAGACATTTTTTTTTATCTCTCTGTGTTGTTTCCTCAATTTCAATCAACTTAGGTAGATTCTTCTTATGACTTATTTTTTCTATCCAACTTTATTTTAAGAAAAGTTATGCTCTAGGCCTATAATTAGTTGTTAATACTTAACTATATATCTTCACTTTGTAGTTTCCCTTCTCTCAAACCATTATGCTTTAATATCAAATCTCGATATCAAAATATTTTTACATATTCGAACTTCAACTTCAACAAAGTCAATAATCATTTTTGTGTTAATGTAAAATTCAAAATCCCTTTGTTTACTCTTTTTCAATAGTGTGAGATATTTTGATAGTTGAAATAATGGTTTTCTCTAATATAATGTGAGATGTTTTGATTATTAAACTAAATAAAGAATACTCTAATAGAACATAGAACATGTGAGATATTTTAATTGTTGAAAAAACAATTGTTGTGATATTTTAGAATCAATATAATATAGTTTTGTTAAACAATGTTTTAATGTTAACAGGGAGAGCTCTACTTTACCCCAATTATACTCCAAACAAGTTTTAATGTTAACAAGAAGAGCTCTACTTTACTGCAATCATACTCCAAACAACTTTGTTATCATTATAAATAATTTTGTTATCATTGTAGATAACGAACTATAAGTAGATCTTTAATTTGTCTTTATATTCCAAACAACTTTGTTACCATTATAGAAAACTTGATAACTAGCTATAAGTAAAGTAGATCTTCAATTTGTCTTTTATGTTTTTGATTATTTGATCACAAAAAAAAATACTTCACATGGTCTCCTAATGTGGTGTTGTCATCCACCTCCATTACTTTACACTTTATAGTGCACTATTTTAAGTAGTGCACTATTTTTTCGATTATTTGATCACAAAAACAATACTTCACATGGCCTCCTAATGTGGTATTCTCATCCACCTCCACTACTTTACATTTTAGAGTGCACTATTTGGGGAAGATTGTTTCAACACACAATTGTCATTTTGGTATTTTCATCCACTTCCACTACTTTTCCTAATGTGGTCTTCTCAACCACCTCGACTACTTTACACTTTATAGTGCACTATTGGGGAAGATTGTTTCAACACACAATTGTCATTTTGGTATTCTCATCCACCTCCACTACTTCACATTTTATAGTGCACTATTAGGGGAAGATTGTTTCAACACACAATTGTCATTTTGACATTGCAATGCAGTGAGATGATTATTCTCCTAAACAAATGAGATTTATGAGATTGTGAAAAGGAAACTGAAATGCCTAGTTTAAATGTTTTATGTTTTGGATGTTTGTGGGCATATTTTATGATGAATTTTGTTTGAAATTCGATCATAAATTGTTAAAAATACAAATTTAAGTGGTTGAATATGTATAATCCCAATATCTCAATTTTTAAAAATCTTTTTAAATCCATTAATACATTCAAAAATACAATTTACAATTTATACAACAGAAAATAAAGTCAACAAAATTTCAATAAAAATATATCTAAATATAAAAAGTTTAAACAACATCAAATGTTTGACATCTAAATAGTTATTTCTCCAAAGAAATGCAAAAGAGTTATATTATTATAAATTAAACATTGTAAACAAACACATGACAAAGGGTTATATCTCTTGCTTTAAATTGTTTTACAAATATAAATGGATCAATGGTCAAATTTAGTTTGGTTTTTACATCCTTAATGTCAAAGATCACTGCTCCAACCACTTTGACTTCATACTCAATTTTCTCAAACATGCATTGGAGCAAAGAAATATAATATAATTAATGTCAAAGATCACTGCTCCAACCACTTTGACTTCATACTCAATTTTCACGGTGTCAAACATGTATTGGGACAAAGAAATATAATATAATTTAATGAGGTGCAGCACATGGACAGCACATTCAACGATACATGGCTTTTCTTTGTCTTCTAAAGGGTTGATTTGTATTTATCTAGCCCAATAATTAGGCATAGGGTTGATTTTGATTTATCTAGCCCAATAATTCCCCATAGAGACAACCCCACTCAATTAGTTGGCCTTACAGGTGGCCCAGGCTACCATCACAAGAGTGCACAAACATGTAGATATATACATCGCAAAGGCCATATGCCGCCATTAGTGCTGCATAGCACGCTGAATATTGTTTTCATTAAAATGCCACTTCTTGTTAGGAACATAAGTCATCTCCTGGAAAACTCTCAGTCGATTTCGTTTTCGATTCACCTCAATTGCCACCCCCAATCCTTTCTGTCCTTCTTCTTCTTGCGATCCTCCTACTCCGTCTTTAGAACACCAAAACCATTCCAAATCTTCAACACAGGATGCTGCTGACTGGCATTCCTCTCGAATCCTTCCTTTTGTTTTACAATCCCTGATTTCCTTCAACAGCGCTTCGACACGATCCAGTGACTTCGATTTTCCTCTACTTTTATGATGATCATAGTTCGTAGAATTCTTATCGTTGTTCAGCACACCCTGTAGAAAACCCTTGGCCTCCTCCACCTTCCCTTGCCTCATCAGACAAACGCTTAGATTACAGGCCTTGTTGTTATCTGGCTCCAATACCTGTGCTTTCCTGCTTGCAATTATTCATTCAATACATCATCTCATTCCTGTTTCTAACATTGCAATTGAATAATAAACAGTCAATAATTCATCTTCGATTGAAAAACCTGTAAACGATTTCTGCAGAACAGTAGTCATGTTGTTGCATATACGCCCATCCTAAATTACCCTGCCAACACCCATTACATTCTCTTTCATCCACTGTTACACAGAAATACTAAAAGAGCAGGTAGGGTGTGGATGCTATGTACCAGAAGCCGAGTGGTCTCTTGCCTTATGGAAACTCGAAACTTCCTTCCTCGTGACCGTGCAGTTTTGGTGGATTTGCCATTGAATGCAGCGCCTTGATTAATTAAGCGGAGCTTATGCTTCAACAGGCTTATCTGCTCATCCAATCTTCCACATTTCTGCAATAAAAACGCTAGACATTAAATTCTACTGAGCAAAGCATATAGTTCTTATATATTGCTTAATATGGGATTTGTTTGAGTTTATACCTTAAAGAGATCAAGGAGCAAATTATCGAGAGACTCCTGCGCTTGCTGCGAACAAAGGTGTCTGAAGGACTTAATGGCCTCGATGGCTTCCAGTGCCCGGTTCTGCTGCTTCATCACCACGGCCATGTCCTTCAGTGCGCTGTCAATGC
>ML802790.1:62594-78721 GCA_009831015.1 Picea engelmannii
TGCAGTTTTGGTGGATTTGCCATTGAATGCAGCGCCTTGATGAATTAAGCGGAGCTTATGCTTCAACAGGCTAATCTGCTCATCCAATCTTCCACATTTCTGCAATAAAAACGCTAGACATTAAACTCTACTGAGCAAAGCATATAGTTCTTATATATTTCTTAATATGGGATTTGTTCGAGTTTATACCTTAAAGAGATCAAGGAGCAAATTATCGAGAGACTCCTGCGCTTGCTGCGAACAAAGGTGTCTGAAGGACTTAATGGCCTCGATGGCTTCCAGTGCCCGGTTCTGCTGCTTCATCACCATGGCCATGTCCTTCAGTGCGCTGTCAATGCGGTCTCCAGCATTAATAGCTTCCCAGAACAATGCGATGGCGCCAGCCGGGTCCTTCTCCACCAGCTGTATCGACAAAATTTAAGTATTTTGAACTTTCACAAAAGGATCATGAATAAAATAGCTCGCTCGAAACAAAATGGACAAAATATGGATGAAGCGTTAACCTGAAGGTGTTTGGCTCTGCCATACGGGGTGTCTCCGACGGGGACCTTGTACATAGCATGAAAGAGATCCGGTTTTCCCTGCGCTTTCATGAAGCCGATCGGCTTTGTCTGAGCCGAAGCAGGGGGCGTGTTGTTCTGCGGATAGTGCGGCTTAACCCTCAGCCTTCTTTGCAGAAAACGGCGAAGACTCGGTTTCGACTATCATTTCGCCGCTGAATGAGAATGTTCAAAACCCTACGCACCGTAAACGCCGGTTCGTATTAAGAATCTTTACATCAGTCGACCAGGGAACATGAATTCAAAGCTAAAGTCTCAGGCAAACCGTCCGATGTCTGCAACACAGAAGAATATAAACGCCTTAAGATTAAGAAATCTTTCATTGCTGAATGAGAACGCTCAAAACGTTCCCGTTGCTAAAAATCTGCGCGCAGCAGTCGGAAGTTTGCCTTAACAGGCATTCCATCAGTCGGCCACTAGAAATCAATGAACTTTTGCTCTGCATTTCCAAGCTAGAGAACATGAATTCTCGACTAAAGATTCAGGGAAACCGTCCCAAATCTGAAACACAGAAGAATATGAACTTAAACGCCTTTAGATTCCGGCATTTAAGAAATTTTTTACTTTCCCGAGCTCAGAAAAAATTCAAAGGATAAACAGAAATTTCGAAACTACCTTTGACCGTTTGGCTGCGAATTGTATTGGGGCTGAGAACTCTGGAAATCTGGATCGGATACGGGATTATGCAGCGAGAGTCGGCAGTCGTTCTTCTGAAGTTTGCGGATATACATGAAATGGTAGGGGTGACTAGAGATGCAATGAACCTGGACCTGATTCCGTCCACATACATTGCTTGCAGAATGGATCTTCTTCTTAAGGCAATGTCAACGTACAGGTTAGAATTTCAAAAACATCTCATTCATTTACTGTTGTAACAATGTATTTGATAAATTGCCTATTGTTTTTAACACGGTGTTATAAATAATGTTCTTAACGATGAAACGTGCTATTGTGTTTACTCAATCAAGTTAGGTTAAAAATACTATTAATAATAAAATATATTTTAAAGATAATTATTTATATTTTTTTATTTTTTTATTTGAAAAATATATATATATAATATTATATTAAACTTCATTAAGACTACATTAAAGTTTACTAAGATTAATTTTTTTTATAAAAAATATTAAAGTTCATTAAGATTAAATTGGTTTATAGGATCTTAAAAAGGTAAGTGATTACTTTTGATTCTTTATAATTTTGTTTATGTACTCCAAAAGCATTAACATAAGCTTTCCAAGATCACCATACTTTTGTTGAGTTAAGAGGTTAGGAAGGTTGGTAGTGTGACAAATATTTTGAAAATGAGATCTAATATGGGTATAGGTTGGACAATCTAATAGATGTGCTTTTCATCTTCAACCTTCTTAATGTCACAAAGATGACACACTCTTTGATCCCATGACATTTTATGAATTGACTAATGCCCAATTCATTACTTACAAATTACTAAGTCTATAGTACATTACATATTCAACCAAATTATTGTAACATACTTTTGTGTAATGTTTTCATATCACAAGTTTGAGTTTTTGTGTTTTACATGTATATATATTTTTTGAAAGTTTATTAATTTTCAATATTTATTAATGAATTTTAATTTATTAAAAAATAAAAATGATAAAAAAATAATACTAACGTAAGATAGATTGAATAAATTATTTTATTTTATTTTATTTTATATTTGATATTATTTCACCTTTTTTCCATATATTTTATATTTGATTATAAATATGTTCATTCTAAATTTAAATAAACATAAATTAAAATTTAATAAACAAATATAATATCATTAGTAAATTAAGACCGGACCTCGAACTATTAGTAAATCAACACATTCATTGCATTTTATACCATACAATATGACAAACATAAAACTATTAGTAAATCACAACACATTCATTGCAGGTTATACCATACAATATGACAAACTTTTATGTGATATTTGTATACTTTTAATATTATTAATTGTAAGTGTATTTTATAAATTTGTAGAAATACAAGTTGAAGATTAGTAAGGAATTTGGTCATTATAAATTGTGAATTTGATAAATAAAAATGAATATTCACTTTTATCAACACATTTATTAATGTTTAATGAATATTCACTTTTATCAACACACTTATTAATATTTCCCATGGATGGGGTGGGGTGACTCAAATGAGTACTCATGTGTTGGAGATTGTCGAGAGGTGGTGGTAATGTCTTGTTAGTATTGAGAGTGGATGGGGTAGGGATGAGTAATCATGCAGTAATAATTATCTAGAGATGATGGGGATGTTTCATTGGTATGGAGAGTATGATGCAATAAGGGAGATGGGGTGAAAGATAGAGGTTATTATGGCTCATTTTTTATCTATCAAGTTTAAGCTTAAACTTCTTCATCGAGGACATTTTCGTATTAACTAGTAAAATTATGATTGAAGGGGGGGAAATGGGAAGGGTGCTAGTGTGCATAGGGGGAGTTAAGAAGGTCTATGACTTTGGCCTTGGCATTCATGATGGCACCAACATGGGCATGAGACAAAGATAGATACCTTGCTCAACAAACTATTTATTGGATAACAATGTTAAAGGGTAGCCTTGCATTACCAAATTGAGTTTCCTTGTATCTGTTGTGGGCTCTCGGAGATGAGACTAGGGACCTTGTCCACTTGGTTTCGATAGCTCTATTGCAGAGTTCATTTGAGGATTCTTTTGGGAAGATAAACATGGCAGACAAAAACCATTTGAAGAAATAAGAATGTAGCCTTTGCTAATGTTGAAGATGACTTAGGAAATGCGAAGTAGATGTGGCAACAAGGGGAGCATCAACAACCTACCATATTATATTTTCTAAAGAGGTTAAAAGCGGGGAAAATTTTAAGGATGAAAATTTATCTTAAAGTGCAGAAACCTTGGAGAATCTTACTCATCCTTAATATGCAAAATGTAAAATGTTTGGCCATATTTTGTAAAAAATATTCAAATTTCTAAGGATTGTATACAGTTTCTATAATTTTTTTGATATTTTAAAGTTAAAACAATTTTATCCTATAGAATTTGGGTAAATCAATTTTAGAAAAAATAGAAATTTAGCCTCTCAATTTTCCCCTGGTTAAAAGGGTAGTGGAGACAATTGAGTGTAGGGTGAGAAAACAAAGCGACATGACCTCTAGCATGCAAGTGGATGAAGAGATCTTTGGATGGATTTAATATAAACTGGCTTTTCAAGAAGTAGAGAATTTTTTTTCTTAAAATTGGTGGGAATCTAATGGCACATGAAAATTTTCATAGCCATGATAGTCGAGGCACGAGCTGTCCAATGAAATGAGATCCTCAACAAAAGTTGGAAGGGAAACTAAATCATATAGATTAGAAATATGATGATGTCATTTACAAAATTTGGAGATCAGTGGAAAGAAGAGAGAAATATGAAGAGGAAGATCAACCTAGGAAGATGAAGGAAGAGGAGGTAAATAATGGATATGCACTAGAATCTCATATAACTTCTAAGACCAATCCAAAAGAGGATATCCGTCCAATCTTCATCAATATTGACTCACATTTTGGTGATTAACCCTAGTCATTCTAGATTTTTGTTTTCTCATAAAACTATGTTATCTTTGATAAATATTAATAATCATTTTTTTATAAACAATTATGCTCAATTACAAATTATCAATGTTGTAAATCTTTATTATATACCACATTTCATAGCATCTTAAAACAACCTTAATCTATTTATTTTGAAATTTTCAATACTCTTTTTCCTAAACAATATATTACAAAATAACTTTTATGTCACTTTATAACAACCTTAATCTATTTATTTTGAGAATTATAGTACTCTTTTTCATAAACAATATATTATAGAATAACCTTTATGTCACTCTTTTGTATTGTATTAATAAATTTTAACTAATGTTTATTAAAGAATTTTCTCATAATCGACCAACTGTGTGTAAGGTTCATCCTTAGTCTAATCAATATGAATCTTGTCTGGTAGTCCTTGAGTGAGGTCGATTTCAACATAAATGAGAGTGAAGGTGATGAAGCCTTTCGATATCTGATCTGTGTCAAGATTGATAAACCTATCCAACACATTTCCCAGGGTAGGTAAAAAATATGGAGTATAAAAAATAAAATGTAAATTATGGAGTCTTACCTAAACTGGTGTAGTCATAGCAGTCATGCTCAGCGGGTTGAAATGAGGGAACCATTTCTGCATGGAAGGACTAGATCTGCCCAAGAACCGTGGCCCTTACTCCAGCACACATCGGTAGTTTTCTCTGTGGAAAATTTAACAATGAAGAACCCTTTGGAGCATAAGAAAAACTCATGATCTTACGACCAAGTCTTATTCACCCATTCCCTCAGCACAAAATTCGAGGGCCATAGCTTGTTGATATGACAGATGAGGGATTTTCGATGGAAGATAAAAGAAGAGACATATACATGGGGATCTTCGACCTCTGTTGTTGGAGGTTCTATGAACTGCTCCATAATGAAGCAAGAGCCATAAAGTGCCTTTTCTCCGGAAGCTTCAGCCTTGGACCCCGAAGGAGCGGAAAGCCTTGTTTTCATGACATGCTTGTAAGAGTTTGGTTGAGTGGAGGATGATGCTCCTCCACACAGATGATAAACGAGAGGAATGGTTTCATTCTTTAGATTCCCATAACCCCATAGCAGAGATCCATCCACAAGTTGTCGACCTTTAAAGATGAGTCTTTGAAAGAAAGGCAGAATCCATGTCGCCTGGTGGATTTGGGATTTGAGTGCAAACACATAGTCAAAATCATGTTCGTTCAGGCAGAGAGAAGAACCAACGAGGGTCTTCACAAAAAGTGGAAAGCATGCAACAGTCTCTAAGCAAGTTGTAGCACGATGCGGGAAGGCCCTCCATTCCCAAATATTGAAACGCCAGTGGATGGAGGGAGCTTGGATAGGACTAGGTACCAAAAAAAAATCCTCCATGGATGAATAACCAAGGCATACTGAGGCCGAAGGTCTACCTTGAGCTGAGACAAAGTGGGAAGGCTCCCATTGAGAATTGTTGCAGGCATCGACAACAACAAGAGACAACTGTCTTAAGGTTTCCATCTGTTTTTTAATCTTACATCTAACTTTTTGGAGTTATGTAATGAGTCTCCTTATTATACAAGGAATAAACCATTTTTCTAAGGAAAGTGAAGATTCCATTGAAATAATAATCCAATATTCTTAAGCATCTTTAAAATGAAAATGCACCTAATTATTGATATTAAGGTAGCTGCGGGAAGTATTTACCTCCACGTGTAAACCTGATGAGAATAGAATACTCCAGGAAGCAAGAGAAACCCTAATGAGTTGGCTAATAACCCTAGAAGACTTGTCGGCTCAAGAAGATAACTTATATTAGGTTATTAGCCTCCAAGAGAAGAAGTCGGCCAGAATAAATAATATATATTGAACAGACAGATACCCAGAATGAGAAGTCGGCCCAGGCAGTTAGCCAGAATTAGTATAAATACAGGAGGCCAGTCTTCATTCTGGCAGACAGTCTCAGAATTTTAGAGCAGCACTTGTGCGCACTGCAATGCCCAGTTTTGTGTGCAGGTTTGGAGGAGATTTGTTGGTGCAGTTGTTGCAGCTAGCAGTTACATTTTGGCTTGGACTATCTCTTGGCTAGGGTTTGGATTATCTGATCAGCTCTTGTTGGTGCGCTATCCTTGGGGAAAGGTGTGCTACCCTTTGTTTGACTATCTAGCCTAGGTTTTGCTTCTAGAGTGATTCTCTGTCAAGGTTAAGGTGGGTGGCTTCGGCCTACGGCTGGGTGACAATAGTGATATTGTCAATGGTAAAACAAGCACATCCATTATATTCTAACAGGTTATGGGCCCACACCTCCTTCATTCAGTCTAACCGCTGGAAGGAAACATAGCTGTAAGGATACTAAGCTCGTTGAAGAACTGTCGCTAGGGTTTATAGTAGGAGCAGTCACCATAGCACTACCGCTAGGGTTACTAGCGGGTGCAGTTGAAGAAACCCTAATCCTCTCATTGAGGCACCTTATGTGAAGGGATTGACCTAATCTCTGGATAGATCAGTGCACCCTAGCCCAATGCATCTCCCAATACTCTTAGCAAGCCAAGACATCAAGTTTGAGTTTTTGGTCAAATGTAGGGTTTGACCAAGTCAAAGAAGCCATGACTTAATCTATTAAGTTAGAGAACAAGTTAGATGGAGCCTCTAACTTCAGAGCGTGGAAGACAAGGATTGACCTCATCCTTGCGAAGAATAAAGTGTTGGATATCGTGAAAGGAAAGATCGTGGAACCAGAGTTTGAAGAAGGAAAAGAGAAGGAACCGTAGAACGTTGCAGTTATGGAGAAGTTCAAAGACGGTGACATCAATACCATGAGTATCATAGTGGACTCCATAAAGGACCACTTGATACCCTACATCTCCCATCTTGACTCATCAAAGAAGATGTACGATGCCCTAACAAACCTCTTCTCAGTCAGAAACATTGGACAAATAATGAGTCTGAAGAATGAGCTCCGTGACATGAAGATGAAAGATGATGACAACATAACATCATACTTTGTGAGAATATCTCAGTTAAGAGATCAACTACAAGCTATTGAAGAGATCATTTCAGAGAATGAATCGGTAAACATAGTACTCAATGGTCTTCCCAAGACGCGGGATGCATTTTCCGCAAGCATGAACACAAGGAAGGAGTATCCTACATTTGAAGAACTTTGGACTTGTTGTGCTCAAGAAGAATCCAGGATTAGTACAAAAGAGAAACCCCAAAAGAAGTATGATGATCAAGCCTTCACAACAGGATTCAAGAATTTCAGGAACAAAAGGAAGTTTGGTTCAAGGAGGAAGCCAAATCAAGAGAAAGACATTTCAGAAGTACAATGCTTCAGCTGTCAAAAGTATGGTCACTATAAGAATCATTGTCCCGAGCTAAAGAAAAGGAAGGAGAAACATGAAGCATTAGTTGTCGAAGAAAAGGAACCTACAAAGAAGAGTAAGCATGATGTAAGAGACTTCTTCTTCTGAAGGTAACAATACTCTTCTTAGTTCTTGTACATATCTTTTTTGAATAGTCTCTGTACATATCTTGTATATCTATCTCTTAGAAGATAATATGTTCCAAGAAGAACTATACTTATGGAAGAACAACAAGATAAGGATTGCTATCATTATACAAGTCAGATATTACACATGAAAGGATGAAAAATGATGTGGAAGTTATTACAAGATAAAGTGAAATCATAATCAATTCTGAAGAGACTTAGAAGAAGCAAAAAAAGAAAAAAGTCAACAATCAAGAGGAAATTGGAGAAAGACTTATAACACTTTGCAGAAGGGAATAAGGATGCAGATGGAAGCGTGGACTCTCCTAAATGGAGGGAGCCGATTATATATCACCAAAAATAAGAGCATGCATTCGTATATGAAGCAAGGATTAGGAGGGAGCTAATCCTACAATCCATTGAAGATGATGAAATATATATCCATGGTAGCAAACATGAAAAATCTTAGAAGAAGTCTTCTTCGAAGAGAAGCCTTAAAGTATAGTTGGTTGTCCATTCACATATGTGATCCTATGATGAAAGGAAGAAGTGGAACTCTTAGGGAATGGAATCTATAAGAAACTCCATGGACCCAATAGCTAAAGAAAAACACGAGGAAGAACATAAAGATTCCAAGAAAGAAAGAGAAGCTAGAACAACCAGTCACTGTATTAAGAATCACAAGATTACCAGCCTGATATGAACTCAATAAAAGAAACCAAGTAGAGGAACTGAAAGTTGTGATGAAGAACAGTGTATATATGCAAGCATTGCAAGATCCATAACTAGAGGTTCTCCCAGATGGAGGGAGAAGACTATGATGATTACTTGTTCCAATAAACCAGACATACCTCTACATGAGTCATTATATCATCCACAATATCCATGGGTTGGATTTCTACATCAGATAAATGCAAAGATTATTCTCTAGAGCAATTGAACAAAGAGTGTATGAAGAGAAACCTCAAGACCTTGAGGCATAGAGACCCTTGTATGCAGATCAAAGAAGATAACTTGGTGGAAAACCTCCAGTGCACAGCAGAAGCGTGGTGGATATTTTCTATAACAAAGATATTGTATCAAGATGATTACTAGAAGATCAGATCTCAATATGACAGAAGAAGTGCCACATTGATATGTTCCAGGCTTTCCAACAATGATATACTTTATTGATTAGAGCTACATGAAGCCTTAGAAAACCAGTGTTCCAGACCGAAGTACTTTTGAAATCAAGCATTACATTATCCATGATGAAGTCCAAAAAGGAGAAAGTGGTTCTCCAATACATATACAGATGAGCAGATAAGAAGACATCTTGGTAAAGCTTCTGTTCAAGATGAAAGAGTTTGCGTACTCAAGCTGGAGCTTGTGGAGACAACTTTCTTATTGAGAAAGGAAGAGATAACTCCCAGGTTGGGAGGGAGAACTGATGTATTATTGATTGATGGACAGTCATTTTTTAGTTCGAAGAATGGTCCAGGATGAGAAGATTCTTTCCAGCTCGGAAAGTGGATTGAGATTTCTGATGGAAAGACATTTTCGAGTTCGGAAAATGGTCCAGATTGTTGATGTACCATAGACAATGACTTCCCATTGTGGTTAACATGGGGAATGGTCTAGGGCAGTCTCTCTTCTTGAGGGTTACTCAAGAAGACTGGCCCGCCTCGCCGGACAATGATTTCTCATTGTGGTTAACATGAGGAATGGTCTGTTTTGGAGGTTGGTACAAGATAGTCTTTTCCTCTTGTGGTTAACAGAGGAAATGGTCCGGACAGTCATTCCTTAGGGTGGATTCATTCTCTCCAGGTTTCACTTTGTTTAGTGTCGGAGGAATGGCCCAGGGTGGGGAATGGTCCAGGCTCAACAATCAGGAACAAGCATTCCTTAGGGAAGACTCATTCTCTCCAGGTTAAATTTTGTTTAGTGTCGGAGGAATGGCCCAGGGTGGGGAATGGTCCAGGCTCAGAAATCAGGACAATTATTCTTCCTTGCTTGAGAAGAATAGTCCAGATAACTCATCATCGATGTCTTACTTTTTGAGGGCAGATGCTCTTCCGAGATCTCATAGATCTGAGTGGAAGAATGGCCCAGATGATTCGGTTTATATCATAAAATTGTTTCTGTGCAGGTTGATATCAAATGAATGTTATGAAGAATGTATGACAGTAGATATATACTATTGTGGTGGATGTGTTCCACTGTTCGTGACTATACGTTACTGATCATGTACTTGTTTTCTACTTGGTGTGTTAGTGTACCACTGAATTATAGTTATGTACTACTATGGATAGACACAGTTGTGTTCGATTTTGTTTCGATTTCCTTGAATACTATCAACAGTTTGGTAAATGATTATCAACCAGATGGATGATTAAAGGACAGAGATTTCCCAAACGAAAAATGGTTCAGAACATCTACTCTTCTAGGACGTATGTCCAGATTAGAAGAATGACTCCTGTGTCACTCTGTGGAGTGAGCATCATGTCTGATTACTCAGATAGAGTATGGTTTCGAGAGATGATGCAGCGGATGACACTAATAATGATGATGGTCCTCATGATGTAGTCATAAGATAGTATGTACAACTATGTTGATGCTACCGGGTGAATGGTATGTTTGTGCTCAAGATCATTACCTGTAATACCTCCCTAGATAGGAGGGAGTGTTGATATTATGGTAGTTGCGGGAGGTATTTACCTCCACGTGTAAACCTGACGAGAATAGAATACTCCGGGAAGTAAGAGAAACCCTAATGAGTTGGCTAATAACCCTAGAAGACTTGTCGGCTCAAGAAGATAACTTATATTAGGTTATTAGCCTCCAAGAGAAGAAGTCGGCTAGAATAAATAATATATACTGAACAGAGAGATACCCAGAATGAGAAGTCGGCCCAGGCAGTTAGCTAGAATTAGTATAAATACAGGAGGCCAGTCTTCATTCTGGCAGGCAGTCTCAGAATTGCAAAGCAGCACTTGTGTGCACTGCAATACCTAGTTTTGTGCGCAAGTTTGGAGGAGAGCTACCAGTGCATCTGTTGCAGCTAGAAATTATGTTTTGTCTTGGACTATCTCTTGGCTAGGGTTTGGACTATCTGGTCAACTCTTGTTGGTGTGATATCCTTGGGGAAAGGTGTGCTACCCTTTGTTTGGTTATCTAGCCTAGGGTTTGCTTCCGGAGTGTTTCTCTGTCAAGGTTAAGGTGCTCAGAGGGTGGCTTAGGCCTATGGTTGGGTGACAATAGTGATATTGTCAATGGTAAAATGAGCACATCTATTATATTCTAACACTAATATCAATATTGTCAACTAGAATCAACTATAGCTTAATGTTTACAGTGGCGTGCAATATATTTCTAGATTTATTGAAAATGATAAAGGATTAGTTGGAATAGACAGTTAATTATTATTCCACATATTTCCACTCATAAAATATTTGTGAGAGGGTATAATTTATTTTAACCAATTAAACATGGTACTAAGTTTATCTCCGTAAAATTTTAAAGAAATTTCAAATCTTTTAACCATGCTAGAAAAATATAATTTGTATCTATTTTGTAGTGATAGCACAAAATGATAACAATGAAAAATAAAATTCTCCATTCATTAAAATATTTAAGATAAAAGAAAAAAAGAACATAAACTAGTTGTATTCCACTTCACGACTTATATCTTTTATCCCCACTCTCATATACTAATCTCTTCATAACTTCATGGTGTGTTCAATATAAAACTTAACAAACTCTTGCATGTGATTTGTGTATTCAACCTTTAATGAAGGTGTACGATGACTATGCATAAATGAGGTTGTGTAAATCTAGGGGAGGCAAGCTTTTATATATATATATATATATATAATATTAAAGTTATAGTTTAACAATATAGTAATTTTTTATGTATGTAATATTCTTGTTTGTGACACAAGAATTTTTTTTTTCCAGGAAAAAATTAACGCAAATTTATATAAGGTATAAATTTTTTTACATCAACAGACAGAGCCATGATAACAGACCCCACAACAGTCCGATAAATTGGAAATTGGCTGAAGCATCAGCAAACTGAACTAATAGAAATAGGCGGAAAGGAAAGAGAAAAGTACCAACATAAAAAACTGAAGATAGCTAGAGGGGTAATCTGCCAGAAAATACTGCTCATCACTGGCAATATAACGCTTACTAGAGATGCCCTCCGTTGTCAATTACCCTTCACCAACCCTTGGCAATTCAAAGATATTTATGCTAGAAGGTTGGCTCTCCCGCCCACTGTCCGTGTGATAAACAGTCAGTCTTCCTTCGGTTTCTGATAAGGCTCTTTTAGAGAGGGCATCTGCTTCTTTATTATGCATTCTATAAATATGGTGGACGCTGAGATTTTTAATATTTTTAGCCAACTCCAAAAATTTTTGTTTCCAGCCTGCGATATTTACAGTGTTGAGATTACAAATGTGATTTATCCAGTCAATGATGACCCGCGAATCACCAAGGACTTGGAGTTGATTAATTGACCAGAAAGTTGCCAGAGTGAGGGTTGCCCACAGACCCAATAGCTCCGCTTTAGTATTTGTACCCGCTCCGCAGTTGATGAACCACTTGGTAACTCTCGAAGGATGAAATCTGAAAATGCCTCCGGCCCCACAACTAAGACCATTTGAATGGGCAACTCCATCAAAAAAAGCTACGGTGAAGCCCTGCTTTTGCGTGAACTCACAGACTTGTAATGGTAGAGACTTAACTGTGGACGGCTGCCAGGAGAAAGCCGACAGGGTTCGATGAAAAACTGAGAGGATGGAGGGAGCACGATCTTCAAAAATCGCCTTATTTCTTTCAATCCAGAGCTGCCAGCAAACATGTGCAGCCAAACTATCAGGAATAGATTTCTTCTTTGACCACCGCAAAAAACAATCTAGGACGGTGGCATCATCCCAATGAAAGTTGAGAGAAAAATGAATGAGAATACGTTGCCAGACAGCTCTTGAAAAATGGCAGTGAATGAGGATATGGTGAATATCTTCCGGAGATTGATTGCATAACTTGCAGATCCCTGGCCCTTCCCAACCTCTCTTTCGCAGCATATCCCAGGTAAGTGTTTTTTCTTTTGCCGAGAGCCATAAAAAGATTTTAATCTTTAAGGGAATAGACCATTTCCATAGCCGTTGAAACCACCTCAGGTCAACCTGGAAATTCTGCTGCTGGAGTAGCGCCATGTAAATATTCTTAACAGTAGTGGCACCTGTTGCATCTCCCCCCGCCCAAATGAGTGTATCAGAAGTATTAGAAAGTGTAATTCCTGCACTCCTAAGTGCTTGAGTGAAATCATCCCAGATTGATGCCTCGACTCCGCCAAGATTTAGCTGCCTACTGTTGTACCAAGTATCCAGCAGAGGGGTGACCACAGACTCCACACGCGCTTGGGCTAAACACATGATATTACAGGATTCTAGACGAGATCTAAGAGAGGAAGGGAGGATCGACCGGTTCTCCAATCCAAGAATCTTGTCTCTACCCAGAGAGATGTCGGTGCCCGAGCCAGGCCTCCATCTAAGCCAGTGAAAGATGACATTAGAAGATGATAATAGTCCCTTCCAAAATGGGGACGCCCTCTGCTGCAAGTGTGAGGGTTTTCTGAGCCAATCTAGAAGAGACTGTTTTCCCAAGTATTTATCAATAATGACACGGTGCCAGAGGCTGTTATGAGTTAAAGCCCGCCAAAAAGAGTTGGCTAGGAGAGATGTGTTAAAAATAGCCAAGTTTTTGAGTCCCCATCTCCCTACTTGAATAGGTTTAGATAAGATTTTCCAGCTGCAGATATGGATACGGTGAGAGTCCTTCTGTCCATTCCAAAGGAAGTTGAAAGACAGCCTGCGCAGAATATTCAGAATCGTAGAGGGAATTTTCTCCAAAGACATCCAGAAAACTGAAATACTGTGAAGCACAGAATTGACGAGTATAAAACGCCCTCTTATGGACAACCACTTGTTGCACCAAAAGCTAATCTTCCGTTCAAACTTTGCCACCAGCCAGCGCCAGTCTTCAGAAATTTTTGCTCCTGGCTTTAATACATAACCCAGGTACTTGAATCCTTGACTTAAGTCAACGAAAGTGAAGGGAAGAGACTCTTTTAAGGAGCAGAGCTCATTTTCTGTTAACCCCCAGAAATGAGCTGTAGACTTTGTAAAATTGATGCTAAGGCCCGAAGCTATGCAAAAAATCTGAAGCAGCTCAAGGATCACTATCCATTCCGATGGAGTAGCCTTTGACATCAAGAGGACATCATCAACAAAAATTAGATGAACCAAATTTATAAATTTTGAAACCTTTATACCTGAGATTTTTTGTTCGGAGACATTTTTTGTTAGCAGCAGGTTGAGGCCTTCCATAATCAAGATGAAGAGATACGGTGATAGAGGGAAGCCCTAACGGAGGCCCCTCTCGCTTCTAAAAAACTTAGTCGCCTCTCCATTAATTAGAACAACAAAGGATGCACTAGAAACATAGGCCATGATCCAATCTGTTAACTTAATACCAAAACCAGCTGAGAGTAAAATCAGCCTAAGGAATCCCCAGTCGATGCTGTCAAAGGCTTTTTTGAGGTCAAGCTTCAGTACCAGGGCCTTTGTGTTTTTCTTTTTAATGCTATGAAGACCTTCATGAGCCGCTCCTATGGCATCCTGGATTCTTCTGCCTTTGAGAAATCCCATCTGTTCGGCAGATAGACATCTTTCTAAAATTGGCTTGATTTTGTTCGAGAGGATTTTTGAAATAATTTTGTAGATAAGATTGCAGAGTGAGATAGGATGGTAGTCGTTGAAGGTAGCAGAGATATTTTCCTTGGGGATTAAAGCTAGAAAGGTGGAGTTTATGCTACCAATGACTTTGTCGTTTAATCACGAATTCTCCACCATTTGCAGTAGGTCTACATACATACATATAATTTTCCCATTAATTAAGTTTAACCAATTAAATCTAACTAAGATGTTAAGAAGAATAATTTTACTTCACCTATTTAAATCCCATTAATAAAGTGTTTCTTCTCAATAAATTAATTATGGTTGACACTTTTTTGCAATGTAAAAGGAATATATCACCCTTATTATACCTGGCATTGGTATATAGTGATGAGTTGACCATTGACTACCTATTAATTTACCTTGTTGACCAAAAATTTATATGGTATTCTAATGTAACACTTTAGTAATAACTTTTATTTATTTATTTTAATTATTTAAAATCCTTTTTGGCAAAATTCTATTGGCTATTCAAATGAACCTGTTATTGCCGAGCTGACGGCGGTTCATAAATGTTGACATACGGTTTCTTTATTTTTTTTTATGTATAATATCAAAAGTTAAGGGACCACTTGCAGAATTCGTATTAAAAAAATTTACGCTACGTCATACGTGACGACAGGTATTTCGCATGCGTGTCCAACGTTTCCATTTTATTTTGTTCTCTCTCGCTCGCGGAAAATTTCCAAACTTCAACCACGCTAAGCTTCTCCAAGCATAGGCTTCATTCGCGCCGTCCGATGGAATAGATCGACGGTTGCACGTCAGATTCTTTTCTGGGAGAGCATTTTCATAAGGTTAATTACTCCTTGGGTTGGCCAGGCGGATGACACGTGTCAACTTATTGAAATTAATTGGTGTTCATGGATTAATTTTTCAATATTTTTAAAATTTCTTTTTCGGCAATAGGATTGGTTATTAAAACCAACCTCCAAATGCAAACCAAAACAATCTTTGTCTTTTTCAAATGTTTAACTATGTAATTTGATTTTTTTATTTTTTACAATTATTTAAAAGTTTTTTTTTCGGAAATGTGATTGGTTATTAAAACCAACCTCTGATTGTTCATACTGCGACCTGGAAATATGGGAGATAAATGCAAGCGTGTTTGCATTTGGTGATGGTGAACATTAATTCTTTGTGCATGGAATGGATTCTGGTCACTTGTACTTTGTCAATGACTATTAAATTCAAAAAATTTCTAATTTTATTTTATTGTGTAATTGATTTAATAAGAAAATGTTAAATTTAAAAGATAGATATTTACAATTTTATTATTATTAATTTATTAAAACAAAATAATAATCAAATGATTAATTTATAAATATTTACAAAAGTTAAGATAAATATTTACATTTTTATTATTATTAATTTATTAATTATTTATTCTAAAATAAATATTTATAATTTTATTATTATTAATTTATTAATTATCCATTCCTTTCAATGAATAGAAAGATATACAAGCTCATAATCAAGTGATTTCAAGTTTTATTTTACTTAATGATTTTGCAACAGCGACAGATATTTGCTGCCAAGCAGCCTTATTTAGGAAGTAGAATGAAAAGTTATATATATATATATATATATATATATATATATATATAAAAGAGAGATACACAAGGAATATTTCACCCTTATTTAGGAACTAAAATAAATGGTTATATATATGGTTGACACATTTTGCAATATACAAGGAATATCTCACTGAATATCTTACTAATTAAAATAAAATA
>ML802790.1:104998-124940 GCA_009831015.1 Picea engelmannii
CTTTGGTAGATAGGAGGCATTTAATCTAGTTAATGCTGGTAGATAGGATTTTAAGTCTAGATTTGATAGTTTAGAGTTCGAGAGGGAAAACGGATATAGACACCCTCATTGTACCATTGTAACGTAGTGGAAGCATTCAGGAGAAGAGAAGAGCAAGCAAAGAATATTGTATGAAGAACACCCATGTACAGGCATTTGAATTAATAGAAGGAAGCTTTGATTCAATCTCATGGTTTGTGTTGTTTCCTTTGTGTACTGATGTTATGCTCATGAATGTTTTCTTTCCTGTTATGCATTTGCTTTGTATATGTTGTGCATATGATTTCATGTTTCAACCTGAAGTCTGAAAGGGAGAGAGAATGAGGTTCAATTGTTTCTCTATCTGAGCCAGGAGATTCCTGCAAAGGTGTGCAGTTGAATTCATCCGCAAGGAGTGCGTTGATGAAGGCTCAGTAGTTTAACTTTTGTTCTCATTCACCCACAAGTGGAAGTGGGTTGTTGAAGCCGTACAAGGAGTGCGCAGGTTGAAGAAGAAGTCTCAGTTGTGAATCTGAGTAAAGGGAATCAAAGACTGCTGCTGCAGGAGTTGCGCAGAGTTGAAGGGATTCAACACTTGAGAGTTGTTGAACAACCGCCGCAAGGAGCGCGTGCAAATCCCTCTGAAAGAGTCAGAGTGGGAAAGCTCAGGAGATATAGAACCTTCATGATATCGTTGAAGAAGAGCACCGGGAGTTTGTGCCGTGAAAGGTTTCAGGCCAGAGTTTCCAGTGCGTGCACAGAGATCTCTTTTTCCTAAGAGACTGTTGAAGTTGTGGAAAAGCTCAGGAGGAATAGGACCTTTGAATTCACTAAAGGCTAAGCACAGGGAATCTTCCGTTGGAATTCGGAGGAAATCATTGTAGGTTGGCGAGCGAGCAAATGAGTCTCGTGGAGAGACACTTCTTTATTTCGCAGAATCCTCAAGGGGAGAACGGACGAACAAAATATTTGGGAGAGATTTCACGAAGTTACGAGAGCCGTTGGATCTCCCAGGGGTGCAAGGTAGTTGCAACGCAGGCGTGGAAAGGATTCAAAGCTCAGGAGGGACAACTCCATTGATCCGAGTCGGTCAGGGCCGTTGGATTGTTCACGAGATCACCTATCGGGACCTCGTGAGGAAAGTGTCCTAATTTTGGTAAGGAGAGTCACGAGATCGCAAGAATCGCAAGAATCGAGATCTCGACTACTCCGAAGATAGCGTGGGTCCACAGGAGTTGGAAAGTAGACAGGTGGCACCTCACATATCGGGAGCTCGTAAGTGGAAGGGCTGAAAGATTGGTGTCAAAAGTCACGAGGCACGAGGGAATGAAGTGGGGAGAAGGCTGGAAAACCGTCCATCGGAAGAGGAAAGGTGGCGGAGATCTAAGGATCCCGTGAACTCGGGAGCTCGCAGGGTGAACACCCCAGTGTTGGGTATTCAAAGTCACGAGGATGCGAGGTGCAAGAAAGAGGATAGCCGTTGGATCCAGATTGCGGGAGGACCGTTGGATCCGCACGTGGGCTCGTGCATCGGAACCTCGCGAGAAAAGGCTCGAGGACTTGGCCACGAAAATCGCGAAGTCATGAGGAAGCGAGGTCGCGAGTTTCGACACCTCGGACCTCGGAATTTGACGGGGAATTTATTCAACCTTGCGAGTAGCGAAGCCATGAGGGAGCGAGGTAGCGATAGCGTGGAAGTCCCGAGAGAAGTGACGGGTGTGGACGGGTCAAGTCACACGTGAGCATCGGAGTTTCGGTACCTCGGGTATTGGAGGTTGGAGAACCAAAAGTTTCGTATCGCGAGTAGCGAGGGCGCGAGTAGAGAAATCCCTCTGGGAAAAGTCAGCGAGTTGACTGACCATCAGGGTCTCAGGGATCCGTGAACCCAGTGTTCAACCTTCGAACTCGCGAAGTCGCGAGTTCCGATCCTCCAAGAAGATTGAGGGAGAGGATCGCGCGAAGAAGAGACTCTGTGGGTAGGAAGATTCCCGATAGGGAATTTGGAGAATATTTTAGTTCTTCAGGCCGAGAAGAGAGGAAGGTCCTATGTGAGCGGACGTGCCCGTGAGCCAGGGTGGGGCGCGTTGGCGTCACAAGGCCTCTTGGAAACTAGTCCAATCGTCTAGTAACCATCGATCCTTGATTGAATATAATCCTCTTAGGCACGCCATGCAACCTCACAATCTCACTGATGAAAACTCTAGCTAAGCCCTGTGCCTGATACGTCATACGCAGAGGAATAAAATGAGCACTCTTCGTCAGAGTGTCGACTAATACAAAAATCGAGTTGTGTCTCCTTTCCATCAGTGGCAATCCAACAATGAAATCCATCGAAATAACCTCCCATTTTTATTTTGGACTAACGTGTGGTTGTAATAATCTTTTTGGATGTCTATATTCAACCTTTACCTGTTGACATTCTAGACATCTGGCCACATAGTTGACTATGTCTGCCTTCATCCCTTCCAGAATATTAAGGGTTTAAGGTCCACCCTCAACTTCATGACCCCCGGGTGAGCCATGTATACTTCTCTATGAACTCCGTTTAGGATCAATCTCCTCAACTCGTCGTTTTGTGGTATGTAAATCCAATTTTTAATCCTCTATAATCCATCGTCGTCAAACATAAATCCTTCAAATCTTGGTACCATCATTGTGTTTTGTCTGATCAAATCCTCGACCTCTTCGTACCAGCCATTGGCACATGGTAAAGTTAGAATCTTTTCACATAGATTCGTCTGAAGAGGCAACACCGAAATATACGTGGTCTCCGATTCAGTGCATCTGCCACTCGATTCACTGTTCCTTTTATGTAAGTAATCTCGAAGTCATACTCGCTAAGTAATTCCATCCAACGTTGTTGCTGCGCGTTCATGTCACTTTGCGTAAAGATGTGTTGTAGTCCATAGTGGTCCATCCTTAGTTCAAATTTTCATCCAACAAGGTAGTGTCTCCAACCTTTCAAGGCATATACAATGGCTAATAACTCCAAATAGTGCGTCACATAGTTCTCCTCATGCTTTCTCAGTTTCTTCGAGATGTAAGCGATCACTCGACCGTATTGCATCAAGACTCCACCTAAGCCTTCCTTGGTTGCATTAGTGCATGCCAAGAAGTCCGCGTTGATGTCAAGAACCTTTAGTATCGGTGTTGTTGTCAACAACTCCTTCAACCTCCTAAAAGATTCCACGCATTTCTCGGTCCAAACAAACTTCTTGTTCTTCTTCTCCAACTCTGTGATTAGATTTGCTATCTTCGAAAATCCCTCGACGAACCGTTGATAGTATCCTACTAAACTGATGAAGTTGCGCACTTATGGGACCTTCATCAGCGCAGGCCATTCCATAATAGCCTCAACCTTTGTTAGATCCATGGCGATACCTTCGTCGGAGATGACATGCACTAAGTAGTGAATATTCAATTGATAAAACGAGCATTTGGACAACTTCCCATACAATTTTTGCTCTCGTAGACACTGTAGTACCAAGTGCAAGTTCTCGTCATGCTGCTCCGTCATCCGAGAGTAAATTAAACTATTGTCAATGAATACTTGGACGAACTTGTCCAAGTAATCATGGAACACCCCATTCATCAAACTCATATATACCCCTGGGGCGTTTGTCAGTCCAAACGGTAAAACAATAAACTCGTAATGTCCAAACCTTGTCTTAAAGGTGGCCTTAGGGGCATCATTCTCCTTGATCCGCAACTGGTGATACCCTGATCGCAAATTGATCTTAGAAAATACCATCACACCCTTCATCTGATCGAACAAATCATCAATCCTTGAAAGTGGATATTGATTCTTGATCGCTACCTTGTTCAATTGACGGTAGTCAATGCAAAGTCTCCAGGACCCATCCTTCCTTCGTATGAAAATAACAGGCTCACCCCACAGTGACACACTGGGACGTATAAGTCCCAGGTCCAACAACTCCTTCAACTGCATTCTCAACTCCTGTAAGTCTGGGCTTGTCATACGGTAAGGCGTTCTCTCTATTGGTTAAGTCCCCAGTTTTAGGTCTATGGTAAACTCCAACTCTCTCTTCGACGACATCCCAGGTAACTCCTTCAGAAAGACGTCTGCAAACTCTCTCACCACTGGTAGGTGTTCTAGACCTTCCGCTACTCCTTTTTCATTCAACACAAGGATCACGTAAATCTTACATCCCTTGCATAGGCTCTTCTGTAACTACAAGGAAGAGATGAACCTTAGGGAAACTCCCTGGTTCTGACCTACAATCACACGTCTTTGTCCCTCATCATCGAACAAGCTCAACCATTTTGTCTTACAGTTGAGTATCACCTCATGCTATTCCAACCAGTCCATACCAATCACGATATCATAAGATCCTAACATTGTGACGTATAGGTTGGCCCTGGTGAAAAACTCTCCTAGGTTGAGGGTGAATCCCGTAACCTTTCCTCCAACCTTCTGTTTGGCTCCAAAATCCATCTGTATGAAGCTAAACTCATCCTGTTTGACTGCCTTTACCTTAATCCTTTTTAGCGCTGCACCAGAAATGAAACTCTCGGTAGCACCGGGATCTATCAAAATACTAAGGGTCTGGTCAGCGATGGTACCTAGCGTCTCGAGCACAATCGATTGGTTCTCCGCCTGGCGGTTATTCACCATTGTATGAATCTTATGGGCCTTTCCCAAAATTCCCACAGTAGTGGGTCCGACCGATCCATATCTCCGGTCCTCTCCACTGGGCAGTCATGCTGGTAATGTGCTCCTCACATTCCAACACACCTTTTTTTAGATCCAGTAATCCTGGTACCCGAAGTAGAAGCTGGATTCTAATAATGAGGCCAACATGAAATTGATGACCTTAAGTTTCTTGACAAAAGGTGCAGAACATACCGAAGCAACTCCAAATGGGCCTCATACTCGGGCACCATGCGACTGCCTTTTTGCAAGGTGTCGAACTCATTCAAAACTGGTAGGAGTGTCTTCCACCATAGATGAGCGCTCCCCTTCATTTGAAAGACCACCAAGTGGACCTTCATGCTGGAATTCGTAAACGTGAAGCGTGAAGCACAACGCCTTGCTCTGCAACCGTGCCTCGATGACAATGCCGTCCATGAAACTCATGGACACTAGAACTCAACTCTCTCGAGTTCTTGGTGGATGCCAATGGTACTAGCTAGGGCATGCTGTGGGCCCTCAGGGGTATAGATTCCCTGGCCTCATCTCAGTACCGACGGTGAATCAAGGCCCCTGACATTACTTGGAAGGGCCTTAGCAGACCATCTTCATCCCTTAAAACAAGTGAATCCATCCCAAGGACTTGTTCTTCCCCTTGGGGGTTCGACTCTGAGGGTGCGGAAACTTCTGGAGCCATCACACCTCCTTCCATGGAACCACGCTGCAAACCTCTGAGGCGTCCTCTAAAAGAGATCACCACTTGGACGTGTTGAGGTTTTTAATTAATGCAACCGTTAATATTCACGGTTTTACTACAGTGGAAGGCCTAGCGGTCCACCATCACAGGGTTGAACCCGCTCTGATACCATCTGTGACATCCGCATCTTCGTTATGACTACAATAGAAGGAACAATGCAATTTTTTTTTTGAAAGGCAAGATGGTGACGACAACAACAGTTAACCACACCATTGGCGATGAACGCAAGCACACAGTCCAGGCAAACAGGCAACTATGACTCCACTCACCGACATAGGGGAAACTGGACGAGACATGCGTAGGACAACAAGGAGGAATGACTACTCGCCCGACGGAAGAAGACATGCCTATAAGCTAAGAGACAACATCCCCCTCCCGACACAACAACCTTGACGGTCAAGACTAGAACCTCAAGGCGCACGTACCAAACACATGAAGGCGTAACAAACTAAGCACTAACAACATCTCACATCGGCTAACAAAAGCCACACAGAAGGCACAGACCTCGACCAAGCTATCCTTCACCTCTAGACCTTAGGGCGTGCAATGATCCCCTCATGGGGAACCATGTCGTCTCCAGGGAATAGACGTGACTATAACCTTGGCATGACACATCCTATCTGAACCAAGGACTTTGGATAACTCTGACGCGCTAGGGCCGAATACTGACAAGAACGCTACACCCATAGACCACACAATCGATCGACAAGACTCCCGATGACATTGCTCAAAGGAAGAAGCGCAACTATTACGTGACTTCGCCCAAACCCCTTTCATTCATCAAGTATAACTCGTCAAATTACCATCTAATTAACATTAATTAAAATCTAACTAGCATGTCTAGAGTATAAATTAGTCATTAATTTACAATCAAATTAACTATAAATACCGCCAATTTAGCAAGTCCAATTACCATTGTCCATAATTACCATCTAATTGACAAATCTAATTTAATCCATACTAAAACCATAAACTACAATTACCATCTAAATTAGCAGTTAACATCATAACCAACTTTATCAATATCATGGTACAGGCTGCAATTATCACATTTGCTAAAGTTAACAATTTACAATTAGTCCTTAATGTACCATCAATTTAACATGAATTGCAAATCAATGGAGCCAGTCCAAATTATAAATTGGTTATCAATGTACCAGTCTAGTTTACCACTGAAGGCATTCAATTAAGCAAGTCTGAAATTTAGTCAATACTAAAGTTGTAAACGATAAATACCTCTATTTGGAAAAGTGAGTTTTATTTAAAAACGAAAACTAAAGGTCAGGGCTGTCATCAATATAAATTGGTTGGCAAAAATATTAAAATGCAGACGGAGATAAAGCCACATCAGTCATTAATATAATTTCAGTGTCAAGTGATTCTAATAAATAAGAAATACATTCCACACAGGCCCTCAATAACAGAATGCATTCCTAGGGAGGGTAACATGCCAAGTCTCAAGCAAATCGCAGGCTTTAACAACTAGAAAAATCGCTAGGTAACAAGACAAAACGCTTGCAAACCAAACAAAATTTCACGGTGTCTCAAGTTACAGCCTCACCGTCAGACAAAGGAGGATCTTAGTCAACAATGATACACGCAGCCCAGATTTGCTGTCACAGGAAATCAGGAAATAGAAACATATTCTCTATAAGAAGGAGTACACAGACATGCCATTCAACAATAAAAAGAAACATTCTGGTAACGCTTTAACTCAAGGGAAAATAAATAGAAACTCACATTGTCAAAGGAATATAAACTCACATTGCCAGTATTTAAAATCGTAACTGCCAGTAGCTGTAATCACATTGCCATTTAATGAAGACGTGGTACATTCAACAACAAAACACAGTCATCATTAATGGAAAATTCGTGGTAAATAATGGAGAAAGGATTTTGTTGTAAGATGAATTTCGTAGGAATTTACTAGGGAAAAACATTGTACAAACAGTGATAAAAACGCTGTAAAATTTTGTGGTTAAACAGGCTGTAAACTCAGTGATAAATGTGTTGAATTCAGTGATAAAATCGATTTAAACTCAGTGATATAAACACTATAAAATTAGTGATAAAACACACACCGATACAAGATGAAAACACTGGTCTACATAGTCAAATTCGCAGAGGTAATAAAAACAGAGTGAGGTAATTCGTGGGAAGAATGATCGCAGTTTTTCACAGCGAAGAACGAAAGGTCACTTGCTGGGATTAATGGCGATTTTCAGAGGTTAAAAAGCTTCAGATGGAGGCCTTAATCAAGTGGAAAAATTGCCAGGAGACATGCAACTACTGCTGCTCAGGAAAAAGAAAAATCGTTGGCTCTACAGTGAAGAATTCGTAGGCCAAAAATGCCTTCAACAGATTACATTGAAAAAGGGAAATTGTAACACCCTGTTTCCCCCAGCTTGTAAATATAACTGGACTGGACAAGAACTATGGAAAACTCATAAATGTGAATATGTGATGTAAATGGACCTTGAGGACGAGGTCAATGAATGTGAATAACATTTTGAATTTATTGCAGGACTGCAGAGAGGGGATGTGCAGAAAAGAGACCACGATGGCGGTGGAAGGCACCTGAAAAGGTGGTGTTAACTTCCACCGATAATTAATACCGTATTTGGAATCCACTGGCCCAGAGAACCAAAAGCGGCTCGCTGGCCCATAATTTAATGCCTTGCAGGCTGGTAGGTTGATGGATTAATGAGGGATGGGGAGGTGAACCGCCTATCCGTAGAGCCGTCAAGCCTGATCAACGCGAGGGTAATCGCACCACACACAACCTCGCAAGAGGACAAGGCATGGGGAAGAAGAAATGGGAGAGGGAAGATGCAAGGGGAACTCTGGCATTATGCAGAGTGAGTGATAGCAGAGAGGAAGGATTGCAACCTTCACTCCTGGTCACTGGCAGACAGAGAGACGCAGTCTCACAACATCGTGGTCTCAGCTCGGGGGTGGCTAGTGGTAAATCCGTTGGGAGTCGCTACGCCTACGGTTAGGTGGAAATGAGCACCCCTCTTAGTAGTCGCACTCACCCCTGGTGCTATTTTTGATAAGTGTTTTACATATTGCATCTTGAAATTTATATGTTGCTATATATGCTCGTAAACTGTGAAATTGTGAACGACTGCAGTAAAGAATGTCTATGAAGTGTTTTGATAAGAAAGGGTAGATATATCCTTATAACATAAAATGAATGAATTGGCTTATGATTGATAAATGAATTTAATTACGCATAAGTTGAACCAAGTCATACTTCCAACCCATTCTCGGGAAGTTGTTTCCCCTTATCCGTCTCCAGGGATGCCCCGAAATAGATCTCTTCACAGAGATTCCCTCCTTGGGAAGGTCTACCAAGAACCCAGAAAAAGGACTTGAATGGGCAAGTCTTACTAACCCTGTACGAGGAGGAATGACCCTCTTAAAATTCCGAAGTAGCAGCGTAGGGATAAGTAACGAATAGATGGATGAGATCCTGTCGGAAGACCCATGGTCATTCACGATCGTTAGATTGACGAGAGTAACAAGGGCGTTACATACCTTGCCCCTTTTTCTCTCTATCTTCGTGAATAGCGATGAAATCGGGATCGTAGACCCTCCCCCAAGGTCCATGAGAACATTTGGACCGTTGATCTCTCCACATCCATGAAGTAGTGGAAGAATGCGCGAGGTGGGATAGATCTGAGCCGTTAGATCGTAGCTAGAAAAACCCGACAACCGTTGGATCTGTTAAGAGATGTATGAGGGTTAAACCTTCGTGAATAGTAGGGGTAAAATCCCGACGAGAAGGTTGACACATCGGGATATCGGTACTCAAGTCCCGAAACAGCGAAATGATCTGGACCGTTTGTTTGTGCAGACACGTGGCGGAAATCGAGAGCCCGTTGGTATATCGGCTAGCGGGGTTTCGAGTTGACCGAGAATTTATGTCATTGGGGTATCAAAAACTCCGAAAACATGAGATTGGATCAAGGCCGTCCATCAGCTGGGACACGTGGCAGAGATCCAGACCATCGGGGAAGTCCCGATAGAAAAGTCAATAGGTGCATCGGGGTTCGACATTTCGCGAGTCTTGAGAACAAGACTTCTGTAGCATCAGAAGTCGCGAAATCACGAGGAGCAATCTGAACCGTCCATTCACTTGGGACGCATGTCATAGATCTGAAGGGAGTCGGAGTTTGGCATTTCGCGAGTCCTAGGGACGAGGCGTCCAGGACATCAGAAGTCGCGAAATCCCGAGAGTTAACCAAGACCGTCCATCAGAGGAGGACGTGCGACAACAATCGGAGCCATCGGGCAAAGTCCCGACAGGAAGTCGTCTATCGACATTTGGTTCATCGGGATATTGGGAATCCCGGTGACAAGGTGTATATACAATTCGGAATCGCGAAGTCCGAAACCCCGATAAGGAGGAAAGCGCCATCGCGGGCCAACTGTCAGCATAGCAGAGAATCGGGATTCGAGGGATCGATAATCCCATGGGCAAATGCATTTCAGCATTTGAAACCCTGAAGCCCCGATAGGTGCTATGACTGCGGTCATATAGAGGGAGGTCGTGTGGACCAAAAGGTCTAGCCCAGGGGACTAGTGGAAGCTGACGTCATATCGGGATATCGGGGATTCCGAGGACAAAATGTTTATGCATTTCAACATTGCGATGTTAGAAACCCCGATGGGAGACAAGGTTGCGGTCTTGTGAGATAGGGGTCATGTGGGCCAGGAGTCTAGCCTGGAGGGCTAACGGGAGTTGGAGCACCTCGGGATTTTGAAGCCCAAAACCCTGAAGGAAGGATAAGGCTGCGGTCTTATGAATTAGCAGTCACATGGACCAGAGTTTAGCCAGGAGGATCTAAGGCCGAAAGGAGCACATCGGCAAGTCGGAGTTCGAGGATTCAAGAGGACATGAACTTTGGACATCGGGAAATATGAAACCCCGAAACCCGAAACTGAATCGGGGGAATGTTACAGACGCGTGAAGAAGAGGCCATGATAGGGAATTAAGGACCTATGGATCGGGTTTGGCATTTCACTGCTGCGAGCTTCGGGGATTCTCATTGTTGAGAAATCAACGAAAAAATTTGATTTTAGGTAGTGGGTATGTTACAAAGTGGTATCAGAGCATGGTTACAACACTCGGCCTGATTGGGCTCATGAATGAGTTGCGCATAAGCTCCGTTCGAAGCACTCCTATGAGGAGTAACCCCCTAACTTAACCCTCTCGTCCAAGAGTAAAACTTGGAAATGAGAACCCTACCGTGTATGCATGTGAAAGAATTATNCCGCGGGAATCTACAGACGCAGAGTATGGTGACTCACCAAGAGATGGGAGAAGGCTCCCACAATAGAGGCGAAGAGTTTGATGAAAGAAGAGCAATAGGAATCCCTCCAGACCTAGTTGAGACTGTGAAGAGTCTTAGGGTTGAGTTGCAAAGCTGCAAGGCCGACAATGAAAGGATGATGAAAGAACAAGAAAAACAAACTGAAATTAATGCAGTGTTACTGCAGAGCTTATCCGACCTACAACGACAAATGCAGCATGAACCCAAAGTGCATAAACATGGTCGTGTCAGTGGCCATACTGAGAGAAGCACGTCAAGAAAGGTCCATCCCAGAGGTAAAGGACCAGTGCCAGACGATTCCACTGAGAAGGAAGCTTGCGATTCAGAAGGCTCTTCCAGCAGTAGGACTAGATCCTATTCTCAAAGAAAACAAAAGAAGCAAAAGACTTCCAAGAGTCATAAATTTGAGGAATTCAGAAAGGCCAAACCTCCCTCCTTTGACGATGAGATAAAGAAGGTAGAGGAAGCCGAGGCTTGGCTACTTGGACTGCAGAAATATTTCAGAGTCCATGATTTTTCAGAAAATTTGAAGGCCCGAGTAGCCACTTTCAATCTGAACGGAAAAGATTCCATCTGGTGGGAAGATCTTAAGAACATGAAAGGGGTCCGCGAGGAGGACCTGTCTTGGAAACGGTTCGAGAAGTACTTCCGGAAGAAGTATTTGTCGGAAAGATATTTCAACGAGAAGGCTAAAGAGTTTTATGAACTCAAACTAGGACAACTTACTATGGAGGAATATGTCAACAAATTCCTCGACTTACTGAGATATGTACCCTACATCAAGGCAGAGAAAGCGAAGGCACAATGCTTCATCAGTGGGCTACCCAAGGAATACCGGAACCGAATTGAATTTGACCAGCCAAAGACCTTAGAAGACACTATATGAAAGGCAACATATTGTCATGAACAATATGGACATCTAGCAGAGTCTCATGGAGACTGGAAATAGAAGAGTGGTTCAAGATTTCAGAAAAAGGGGAGCAAATCCACAGGATTTAAAAACTACAAAAAGAACCCCAGAATGAACTTCCCAACCCGGAGTGTACTCCAGTAGAACTTTCCCTTGGTGGATGGAAATAAAACTTCTGGACCTATACCAGTAAAGACTAATAACCCAAAGAAAGAACCTCTGAAATGCTGGGGTTGCGGAGAAGAGCATCTCCTGAGAGACTGTCCACACCGACAACAGAACAGTCGGAAAATTTATAACATGCAGGAAGCTACCACAATCAATGATGTGGCAAGGAGTGTGCCACAGATTTATGCAGCCTTGGATAATAACCAAGCTGACCACCAAGCTTCAGTGGTGGAAATAGAAGGTATGATTTTCAACCATCTGGTGTCTGTTTTGATTGAGCCTGGTTCAAATTTGAGTTATATAGCCCCTAGAGTTGTTGATAAGTGTAAACTACAGCCACAGAAACAAAATAAACCATGGTTGGTACAGTTAGCCACTGGAACCAAAAGAAAGGTAGTAGAGGTCATACCAGCCCACCAATTAATGTTGGGTGAATTCCCCACCCAAGCAACCCTTAATGTATTACCCTAGGATCATACGACCTGTTGATTGGTATGGACTGGATGGCCGCCCATAAAGCCAAATTGGACTGTTACCATAAAACCTTAGAATGTGTGAACAAATAAGGAAAAAGGATAACCCTCCAAGGGATCCGAAAACTGGTCTCGGTGAGACAAATATCAGCCCTGCAAATGAGAAAGTATTGCTGAAAGGGATGTCCCCTATATGCAATACAGGTGCTAAAAACAATCAAACACGCTAAACCCAGCCCTGATGATCACACTATCCTGAGAGAATACAAAGATGTGTTTCTGGAAGAGGTACCGGGTCTACCTCCGAGAAGAGACATTGACTTCTCGATAGAACTCGCACCAGGAAAGGTGCCGGTGTCCAGGACACCCTACCGGATGAGCACACCTGAATTAGTTGAACTCAAATTGCAATTGAAAGAAATGATGGATAAGGGTTATATTCGACCCAGCATGTCCCCATGGGGAGCACCAATCCTGTTTGTGAAGAAGAAGGATAGCATCCTTAGTCTGTGTATAGATCATAGGCAACTTAATAAAGTAACCATAAAGAACAAGTACCCCTTGCCCAGGATCGATGATCTATTCGACCAGTTGGGAGGTGCGTCTATTTTCTCAAATATTGACTTGAGGTCGGGATACCATCAAGTCCGAATTAAGGGTGAAGACATCCATAAAACCGCTTTCCGGACACAGTATGGTCACTATGAGTTTGTAGTAGTGCTATTCGGGTTAACCAATGCCCCTGCCACTTTCATGTGCTTAATGAACAATGTACTCAGTAAATTTCTAGATAAATTTGTACTAGTTTTTATTGATGACATTTTAATCTACTCTAAGAATAGAGAAGAACATGAATAACATCTTAGACTTGTGCTGCAAGTGCTAAGAGAACATCAACTGTATGTCAAATTCAGTAAATGTGACTTCTTTCAGAAGCAAATACACTACTTGGGACATGTTCTGTCCAAGGAAGGGGTAGTAGTAGATCCTGACAAGATCATTTCTATCATGGAATGGCCTACCCCAAAGGATGTCTCAGACATCGGATCCTTTATGGGATTGGCGGGATATTATATGAGATTTATAAAAGATTTCTCCAAGATTGGTTGTCCAATCACTGCCCTCCAGAAGAAGGGGACAAAATTCCTGTGGATATAGCAATGTGAAGAAAGATTCCAAACCATGAAACATCTACTGACCCATGCACCCGTGTTGAAAATCGCTGACCCAGAAGCTGACTTCCTTGTGTGCAGAGATACCTGTAAAGAAGGGCTCGGAGTAGTCCTTATGCAGGAAGGAAAGGTGATCTGCTATGAATCCCAAAAATTGAATGAACATAAGGTCAACTATGTGACTCATGATATAGAACTGGTTTCCATAGTGCATGCCTTAAAAATGTGGAGGCATTAGCTCTTGGGAAGAAAATTTGTGCTTATGACAGATCACTGTGGATTACGGTATTTGTTCGACCAACCCTAGACAAGCTAGATGGATGGCCCTCCTTAGTGAATTTGATTTTGAAATAAAACACATTAAAGGGAAGGAAAATAGGGTGGCCGATTCCCTCAGCAGAAGCATGAAAACAATTCACCTGGTAGCGGTGAGTACCTGTGAGACAGATTCAAGAACAGAGTCAGAAAGGCATAAGAAACAGATCCCTTCGTTCAAACTGTGACCCTGTACCTACAACAAGAACCCCCTGAAGTAAAGTATGAAGGCTACCAGATGACCGAAGGAGGTCTGCTCACCTACAGAGATAGAATGTACATTCCAAATCATGACGACTTGAAGAGGTTCATTATGGATGAACTACATAAAAGACCTTACACTGGTCACTCAGGATACCAGAAAATGATCACTGCCACCCAGAAACAATTTTATTGGCCTGGATTGAAGAAGGACATAGCCAAATATTTGGCCCAATGCATAGAATGCCAACAGGTTAAAGTGGAACATCGACACCCCTCCGGACTACTACACCGTTTACCCATCCCAGAATGGAAATGGGAAACCATCTCCATGGATTTTATCACTGGATTGCCAACTTCAAGCAAACAGAATGATGCCATTATGGTAGTGGTGGATAAACTGAGCAAGTCTGCTCATTTCATCCCCATCAAATCAACCTGAAAGGCGATAGATATCGCCCAGATATTCATGAAAGAGGTATTTCGACTGCACGGTATGATGAGGGAGATAATATCTGACAGAGACACAAAATTTACTTCCAATTTTTGGAAATCGCTGATGGCGGGTTTAGAGACTAAATTGTTGTTTAGCACCGCATATCACCCTCAAACCGATGGAGAGACAGAAAGAGTAAATCAAATATTAGAAGATATGTTAAGGATGCATGTAATGCATCAACCCATGAAATGGGAAGACTACCTGCCATTGGTAGAATTCGCCTACAACAACGACTACCAAGCATCCTTAAAGATGAGTCCCTTCGAGGTCCTCTATGGTAGGTCGTGTAATACTCCAGTCAGCTGGAGTAACCCTGTAAACAAGATTTCTATTGGACCCGATATGTTGAAAGAAATGGAACAACAAGTGACTCAGATAAAACAAAATCAGAAGGTCGCTTAGAACCGACAGAAAAGTTATGCTGATCAAAAGATAACTACAAGAGAGTTCAAAATGGGAGACCATGTATATCTCAGAATTAAGCCTATAAGGAGTTCCCTGAAAATGGGAGCTTGTGCCAAGTTAGCACCCCGGTATTGTGGACACTTTGAGGTTCTAGATAGAGTGGGACCTGTAGACTATCGACTAGCACTTCCTCCCACAGTAAAAGTACATAATGTTTTCCATGTTTCATTATTGAAGAAATATGTACATGAAGCTCATCATATAATTGACTGGTCTGTGATCCAGGTGGAACTAGAGGGAGAGTTTCTACCAGAACCCCAATGCATACTGGACAGAAAGGAAACCCCACTCCGGAACAGAACCATTGCATAGGCCAAGGTGCAGTGGAAACATTTTGGCCTAGATGAGGCTACATGGGAAATGGAGGATGCCATGAGACAGACATATCCGATTTTGTTTACTTCCGTACATTCAATTCATGTTAATAGATAAGAACATCGAGGACGATGTTCCTTTTAAGGGGAAGGGAATTGTAACACCCTGTTTCCCCCAACTTGTAAATATAACTGGATTGGCCAAGAACTATGGAAAACTCATAAATGTGAATATGTGATGTAAATGGACCTTCAGGAAGAGGTCAATGAATGTGAATAAAATTTTAAATTTATTGCAGGACTGCTGAGAGGGGATGTGCATAAAAGAGACCACGATGGCAGTGGAAGGCCCCTGAAAAGGTGGCGTTAACTTCCACTGAGAATTAATACCGTATTTGGACTCCACTGGCCCGGAGAACCAAAAGCGGCTCGCTGGCCTTGAATTTAATGCCTTGCAGGCTGGCAGGTTGATGGATTAATGAGGGATCTGGAGGTGAACCTCCTATCCATAGAGCCGTCAGGCCTGATCAACGCAAGGGTAATCACGCCACACGCAACCTCGCAAGAGGATAAGGCGTGGGGAAGAAGCGATGGGAGAGGGAAGACGTGAGGGGAACTCTGGCATTACGCAGAGTGAGTGATAGCAGAGAGGAAGGATTGCAACCTTCGCTTCTGGTCACTAGCAGACAGAGAGACGCAGTCTCACAGCATCGTGGTCTCAGCTCAGGGGTGGCTAGTGGTAAATCCGTTGGGAGTCTCTACGCCTACGGTTGGGTGGAAACGATCACCCCTCTCAGTAGTCGCACTCACCCCTGGTGTTATTTCTGATAGGTGTTTTACATATTTCATCTTGAAATTTATATGTTGTCATATATGCTCATAAACTGTGAAATTGTGAACGACTGCAGTAAAAAATGTTTGTGCAGTGTTTTGATAAGAAAGGGTAGATATATCCTTATAACAGAAAATGAATGAATTGGCTTATGATTGATAAATGAATTTAATTACGCATAAGTTGAACCAAGTCGGACTTCCAACCCATTCTCGGGAAGTTGTTTCCCCTTATCCGTCTCCAGGGATGCCCTAGAATAGATCTCTTCACAGAGATTCCCTCCTTGGGAAGGTCTACCAAGAACCCGGAAAAAGGACTTGAATGGGCAAGTCTTACTAACCCTGTACAAGGAGGAATGACCCTCTTAAAATTCTGAAGTAGCAGCGTAGGGATAAGTAACGAATCGACGGATGAGATCCTGTCGGAAGACCCATGGTCATTCACAACCGTCATATTGACAAGAGTAACAAGGGCGTTACATACCTTGCCCCTTTTTCTCTCTATCTTCATGAATAGCGATGAAATCGAGATCAAAGAACCCCCCCCAAGATCCATGAGAACATTTGGACCATTGATCTCTCCACATCCACGAAGTAGTGGAAGAATGCACGAGGTGGGACAGATTTGAGCCGTTAGATCGTAGCTAGAAAAACCCGACAGCCGTTGGATCTGTTAAGAGATGTATGAGGGTTAAACCTTCATGAACAGTAGGGGTAAAATCCCGATGAGAAGGTTGACACATCGGGATATCGATACTCGGGATATCGGAGTTCTCGAGGTCGAGAACGTCGGGGAATTTCAAGTCTCGAAATAGCGAAATGATCTGGATCGTCCGTTTGTGCAGACACATGGCGGAAATCGAGAGCCCGTCGGTATATCGGCTACCGGGGTTTCGAGTTGACCGAGAATTTCTGTCATTGGGGTATCAAAAACTCCGAAGTCACGAGATTGGATCAAGGTCATCCATCAGCCGGGACACGTGGCGGAGATCCAAACCATCGGGGAAGTCCCGATAGAAAAGTCAATAGGTGCATCGGGGTTCGGCATTTCGTGAGTCTTGAGAACAAGACTTCCGTAGCATCAGAAGTGGCGAAATCGCGAGGAGCGATATGAACCGTCCATTCACTTGGGACACGTGTCAGAGATCTGAAGGGAGTCAGAGTTTGACATTTCACGGGTCCTAGGGACGAGGCATCCAGGACATTAGAAGTCGCGAAATCCCGAGAGTTAAGCAAGACCATCCATCAGAGGAGGACGCGCGGCAACAATCAGAGCCATCGGGGAAAGTCCCGACAGGAAGTCGTCTATCGGCATTTGGGTCATCGGGATATCGGGAATCCCGGTGACAAGGTGTATATGAAATTCAGAATCGCGAAGTCTGAAACCCTGATAAGGAGGAAAGCGCCATTGCGGGCCAGCTGTCAGCATAGCGGAGAATCAGGATTCGAGGGATCGACAATCCTGTGGGCAAATGCATTTCAACATTTGAAACCCCGAAGCCCCGATAGGTGGTATGATTGCGGTCATATAGAGGGAGGTCGTGTGGACCAAAAGGTCTAGCCCATGGGACTAGGGGAAGCTGACGTCATATCGGGATATCGGGGATTTCGAGGACAAAATGTTTATGCATTTCGACATTGCGATGTTCGAAACCCTGATGGGAGACAAGGCTACGGTCTTGTAAGATAGGGGTCATGTGGGCCAGGAGTCTAGCCTGGAGGGCTAACGGGAGTTGGAGCACCTCGGGATTTTGAAGCCCAAAACCCCGAAGGAAGGATAAGGCTGCGGTCTTATGAATTAGTGGTCACATGGACCAGAGTTTAGCCAGGAGGAGCTAAGGCCGAAAGGAGTGCATCGACAAGTCATAGTTCGAGGATTCAAGAGGACAGGAACTCTGGACATCGAGAAAGACGAAACCCCGAAACCCGAAACTGAATCGGGGGAATGTTACAGACGCGTGAAGAAGAGGCCGTGACAGGGAATTAAGGACCTATGGATCGGGTTTGGCATTTCGCTGCTACGAGCTTCGGGGATTCTCATTGTTGAGAAATCAACGAAAAAGTTTGATTTTAGGTAGTGGGTATGTTACAGAAATTACTTGCAAGAAGTATAGATTCACAGGCCATAATCCAACATAACTGAATACTAACAATCGATTCTTAATGTACAAATCTTCTCTAACATTAAAATCGAATGGGTAGTAAAATTTGTGGTTAGTTAATAGAAGTGGGTTAATCTGGATGGGTGAAAGCTTTCAACAGGCAAGAAGAGAGGAGGTTTAACACAAGAAAAATGCAAAAGGTAAAAGCCATTGAATCACAAGAACATAGAGTGAATTCATAGAGTAATGGAAGAACATAAGTAAGGAAAATAACACAAAAATTGCCAGGAGAAACATTAAAAACTCATCCCTAACTAAATGCCAGAAAGGGTATTAAATGCAAGGATCAATGCAGTGGATCAAGCGGTTCGCTGTGGGAAGGAAAACCACCTGAGAGGTAATCAATGCAGAAAGGTGAAAGACTCACTCAACCTAGAAAAAACAACAAGGTTAGATGATTGGCATGAACATCCTTCGCTCATCATCCACACATAGAAAAGAAGGGCGTTGAGATCCATAGGTCTATTAACGCTGAAGCGACGACTGTAGATCAGGCTCTTGGTTGACTTCTTAGGTGTGGACTGATGAAATAGGGACAAAGGAAAAAAACTAAACCACAATCACCGCAATAAATCAACCACAGGTCAGCCAAGACATGCAGGGATTGAAGGCCATGGGAAAATCAACATCGAGAGAAAGGCTAAGGGGAAAAACTCAGTCATCATCTAGAATTCTAAGACGATCATTTTCCTTAGCTAATTAAACATGCGGAACTAACACATAAAAATACTAGCAATCTACCATGAAGAAATAAAGGAAGCGTATCGTTGCCCAATCGCCCACTCTGATTAGATGTCCCGTGCGCTTCGTTCCACTCTCGCTTGCCGACTGATGAGACTTCACCAGTACCTCCCAGCCAAAGCTAGGGGTACTCTTCTTCCCCCTTATTCCCCCGAGTTGCAAAGGGGCCACACACACTAACTAGAGAATGAACTAGCTCCCAGCTCGCCTCGCAAGGCCGAGCTACCAGTCCTCACCGAGATGGGTATCCCAACTCCCACAATCTAAGTCAGTCAAGTATAGATTTCTGTAGCGTAACGTTACACGTGAATGAAGAGATCCATCATCCTCCTCCTCACTCATTTATATAGATTTTCTAAGTCATTTACTTTCCCAAAATCCTATTTAATTTAAAGTTTAATAATTTAATCCATAAAAATCCTCCCTGTACATGTGTCACCCATCCCCTTCATTCCTCCATAAACAAATTTCATTAATTAATTAATTATGCCTATTTCCCTCACCCACCTAGAGTCATTCCTAGAATCGCTCCTAGGTGTACCCATATTCCCTTACAAGTTTTAATGACTTTCCTCCTTATTAATTTACTAGTTGAGTTCAATTTAGAAGGTTCTTTAATGCTAGATACCTTACTAAGTTAGACTCTCTGCTATTTCTTTGTGTTTCCCCTTTCTTTTTATGTTTCCTACTTTTTCTTAGTTTCCTAATTATTTTAGATTTCCCTCTTTCCATTTTCATTTAAAACTCAATTGGAAGGTGTAGAAACTTACCATTTTTCCCTTTATATTTTTCATGAATAAATTTTTAATTAGCATTATATAGTAAAACAATTATTTCCCCTTTTTAAATTTTATCCTAAAAGATTTTTATAAATCAATTTAATTTCTTACCCCCTTCTTGTAACAAGATTAATGAAGATTATCATT
>ML802790.1:126050-141874 GCA_009831015.1 Picea engelmannii
GAGGTCCAAAATCCTGCACAGTCAGGAAAATCGAGTCAATAGCAGCTATCTATGTCAATGCAACAAAATAACATGTCATCAATTCATAATGCCTCATAATCATAATCAAATGCCCCAAAAATATATTAATCTGGATCACTTGCGAGCAAGTGTCTTCAAAGAACAAGTTTGTTCAGTGCGTGCAAGAGTGCGATGTTACATACACCCCCTCTTGGTTTAAACTTTGTCCCGAAGTTTCAAAGTATATAAGTGTCGATGCAATGGGTATCACAGTATCATAAGTCTATCTATCAAACAAAAATGGAAACTTCTGGTGCATATCATATGCATCCTCCCAGGTCACCGAGTGTGGACTATAGTTGTCCCACTGGACCTTTACCTGCTCTACTGTTTGACGTCGTAGCTGTCGAATGCGATGATCCAAGATGCAGATCGATTCAGCTGTGAGATCCCCCTCATCATATACCTGCAAGGAACTCATGTCAATAACATGTGTAGGATCACTAATATAATGTCTCAAAATAGATACGTGAAAAACATCGTGCATACACCTCGAGAATCAGGCAAGGCTAGTCATTAGGCCATGGGCCTCTCCTTTCCACAATATCGTAGGATCCCACGAACCTAGGAGATAGTTTAACCCCTTTTTTCAAACTTGATTGAAATCTTATGCGGTTTTCGCCACAAAAATACTCAATCGCCACATCGTAACTATAGTCGACATGACACACATCGACATAACTCTTCTGCCGATTCTACGCTTCGTTGATCCTTTGTCTTATAGTTTTCATTTAATATTCCAATTATTGGATCGCTTCCTGTCCCACCAGGACCCTATCCTCAAGCCGATCCCAACTCAAAGGTGTCCGATACGGTCGCCCACAAAGAAACTCGAAAGGCGCCATCTTAGTGGTGCTTTGGTAACTGTTGTTATAAGTGAATTCTACCAGTGGCAAGAATCCCTTCCAACGCTTCTGTTGGTCCATCACGCACAAGCGCAACATGTCTTCCAAGGTTTGGTTTGTTCATTCAGTCTTCCTGTCAGTCTCCGGGTGATACACAGTAATAACGTTAAGTCGAGTTCCCAAGGCCTCTTGGAAACTAGTCCAATCATCTAGTAACCAACGATCCTTGATCGGATATAATCCTCTTAGGAATGCCATGCAACCTCACAATCTCACTGATGAAAACTCTAGCTAAGCCCGATGCCTGATACGTCATATGCATAGGAATAAAATGAGCACTCTTCGTCAGAGTGTTGACTACTACAAAAACTAAGTCGTGTCTCCTTGCCGTCAGTGGGAATTCAACAATGAAATCCACCGAAATAACCTCCCATTTCGATTTTGGACTAACGTGTGGCTGTAATAATCCTGCTGGATGTCTATGCTCGGCCTTTACCTACTGACATTCTAGAAATCTGGCCACATAGTTGACTATGTCTGCCTTCATCCCTTCTAGAATATTAGGGGTTTAAGGTCCGCCCTCAACTTCGTGACCTCTAGGTGAGCCATGTATACTACTCTATGAGCTCCGTATAGGGTCAAGCTCCTCAACTAGCCATTTGGTGGTACGTAAATCCGATTTTTAATCCTCAATAATCCATCGTCATCAAACGTAAATCCTTCAAATCTTGGTACCATCATTGTGTTTTGTCTGATCAAATCCTCAACCTCTTCGTACCAACTATTGTCACGCAGTAAAGTTAGAATATTTTCACGTAAATTCGTCTGAAGAGGCAACACTGAAATATGCGTGGTCTCCGACTCAATTCATCTGCCACTCAGTTCATTGTTCCTTTTATGTAAGTAATCTCGAAGTCGTACTTGATAAGTAATTCCGACCAATGTCATTGCTGCGCGTTCAAGTCGCTTTGCGTAAAGATGTGATGTAGTCCACAGTGGTTCGTCCTTAGTTCAAAGTTTTGTCCAACAAGGTAGTTTCTCCAAACCTTTAAAGCATATACAATGACTAACAACTCCAAATCGTGCATCGCATAGTTCTCCTCATGCCTTCTCAGTTTCCTCATGATGTAAGCGATCACTCGACCATATTGCATCAAGACTCTGCCTAAGACTTCCTTGGATTGTCAGTGCATACCAAGAAGTCCATGTCCATGTCAGGGACCTTTAGTATTGGTGTCGTTGTCAACAACTCCTTGAGCCTCCTAAAATATTTCATGCATTTCTCGGTCCAAACAAACTTCTTGTTCTTCTTTTGCAACTCCGTGATCAAATTTTCTATCTTCGAAAGTCCCTCGATGAAGCATCGATAATATCCTGCTAAACCCATGCAGTTGCGCACTTCCAGGACATTTGTCGACGCAGGCCATTCCATAATAGCCTTGACATTTGTTGGATCCACGACGATACCTTTGCCGGAGATGACATGCCCTAAGTAGTGAATCTTCGATTGATAAAACACACATTTGGACAATTTCCCATACAATTTGTGCTCTGGCAGACACTGTAGTACCAAGCGCAAGTGCTCGTCATGCTCCTCCGTCGTTCGAGAGTAAATCAAACTATCGTTGATGAATACTTGGACGAAATTGTCCTAGTACTCGTAAAACACTTTGTTCATCAAACTCATATATACCCCTAGGGCGTTTGTCAGTCCAAACGGTAAAACAATAAACTTGTAATGTCCAAACCTTATCTTAAAGGCGGCCTTAGGGACGTCATCCTCCTTGATCCGCAACTGGTGATACCCTGATCGCATATCGATCTTGGAAAACACCGTCACACCCTTCATCTGATCGAACGAATCATCAATCCTTGGTAGTGGATATTGATTCTTGATCACTGCCTTGTTCAATTGATGGTAGTCAATGCAGAGTCTCTAGGACCCATCCTTCCTTCGTATGAAAATAACAGGCGCACCCCAGGGTGACACACTGGGACGTATGAGTCCCAGGTCCAACAAATCCTTCAGCTACATTCTCAACTCCTGTAAGTCCGGGGTGATCATACGGTAAGGAATTCTCGCTATGGTTTAAGTCCCCGGTTTTAGGTCTATGGTAAATGCCAACTCTCTCTTCAGCGACATCTCCGGTAACTCCTCCGGAAAGACATTTGCAAACTCTATCACCACTGGTAGGTGTTCTAGACCTTCCACTACTCCTTTTTCATTCAATGGAAGGATCGTGTAAAGATGACATCCCTTGCGCAAGCTCTTCCGTAACTACAAGGAAGAGATGAACCTCAGGGAAAATCCCTAGTTCTGACCTACAATCACGCGTCTTTGTCCCTCATCATCGACCAAGCTCAATTGTTTTGTCTTACAGTTGAGTATCACCTCATGTGATTCTAACCAGTCCATACCAATCACGACATCATAAGATCCTAAGATCGTGACGTATAGGTTGGCCCTGGTGACAAACTCTCCCAGGTTGAGGGTGAATACCATAACCTTTCCTCCAACCTTCTGTTTGGCTCCAAAATCCTTCTCTACGAAGCTAAACTCATCATGTTCGACTTCCTTTACCTTAATCCTTTTTAGCGCTACACCAGAAATGAAACTCTCAGTAGCATCAGGATCTATCAAAATACTAAGGGTATGGTCAGTGATGGTACTTGACGTCTCGAGCACAGTCAATTGGTGCTCTACCTGAAAGTTATTCACAGTTGTATGAATCCGATGGGCCTTGCCCAAAACTCCCACAGTAGTGGGTCCGACCGATCCATATCTCGGGCCCTCTCCACTTGGCAGTCATGCTGGTAATGTGGCTCCTCACATTCCAACACACCTTTTTTTTGATCCAGAAATCTTGGTACCTGAAGTAGAAGTTGGATTCTAATACTGAGGCTAACACAAACTTGTTGACCTTAAGTTTCTTGATAAAATATGCGGAGCGTACCGAGGCAGCTCCAAACGGGCCTCATTCTCAGGCACTGTGTGACTGCTTTGTCACAAGGTGTTGAACTCGTTGAGCTGACTCTCAATGAATTCCTCAGAAAGATACCTCTCCTGGAACCGTTCCTTAAACAGTTTCCATGACACGTCATCGATGATCATGCTCAAAAGTGGTAGGAGCATCTTCCACTATATATGAGCACTCCCCTTTAGTTAAAAGACCACCATGTGGACCTTCATGTTGAAGGTCGTAGATGAAAAGCATGAAGCGCAATGCCTTTCTCTACAACCATGCCTCAACGACACCGCCATCTGTGACACTCATGAACGCTAGAACGCAACTCTCTCGAGTTCTTAGTGGATGCTAACGGTACTAGCTAGGGCGCGTTGTGGTCCCTCAGGGGTACATGTGCCCTGGGCTCATCTCAGTACCAATGGTGAATCAAGGCCCATGACATTACCTGGAAGGGCCTTGTCAGACCCTCTTCATCCCTTACAACAAGCGAATCCATCCCAAGGACTTGTTCTTCCCCTTGGGGGTTCGAATCCGAGGGTGCGGGAACTTCTGGAGGTGTCACACCTCCTTCCACGACACCATGCTCCGAACCTTTGAGGCATCCTCTAAAAGAGATCACCACCTGGACATGTTGAGGTTTTTAATTAATGCAACCGTTAATACTCATAGGTTTACTACAGTGGAAAGCCTGGTGGTCCACCATCGCAGGGTTGAACCTGCTCTAATACCATCCGTGACATCCACATATTCGTTATGACTACAAGCGAAGAAACAATGCAATTTTTTTTTTGAAAGGCAAGATGGTGATGAAAACAACAGTTAACCACACCACTGGCGAAAAACACAAGCATGTAGTCCAGGCAAACTGGCAACTATGACTCCACTCACCGACACAGGGGCAACTAGGTGAGACATGCATAGGAAAACAAGGAGGAACAACTACTCACCCGATGCAAGAAGACACGCCTATAAGCTAAGAGACAACATCCCCCTCCCGACACAACGACCTTGACGGTCAAGACTAGAACCTCAAGGCACGCGTACCAAACACATGAAGGCGTAACAACCTAAGCACTAACAACAACTCACATCGGCCAGCAACAACCACATGGAAGGCACACACCTCGGCCAAGTTATACTTTTCCTCTAGACCTTAGGGCGCGCAATGATCCCCTCATCGGGAACCATGTTGTCCCCAGGGAATAGACGCGACTATAACGTTGGCGCGACACATCCTATATGAACCAAGGACTCTAGATAACTTCGACACGCTAGGGACGAATATTGACAAGAAGGCTAGACCCATACCCCACGCAACCGGTCGATAAGACTCCCGATGACGTTACTGAAAGGAAGAAGCGCAACTATTACGTGACTTCTCCAAAACCACATTCGTTGATCAAGTCTAACTCGTCAAATTACCATCTAATTAACATTAATTAAAATCTAACTAGCATGTCTAGAGTATAAATTAGTCATTAATTTACAATAAAATTGGCATTAAATACCACCAATTTAGCAAGTCCAATTACCATTGTCCATAATTACTATCTAATTGACAAATCTAATTTAATCCATACTAAAACCATAAACTACAATTACCATCTAAATTAGCAGTTAACGTCATAACCAACTTTATTAATATCATGGTACAGACTGCAATTATCACATTTGCTAAAGTTAATAATTTACAATTAGTCCTTAATGCACCATCAATTTAACATGAATTGCAAATCAATGGAGCCAATCCAAATTATAGATTGGTTATCAATGTACCAGACTATTTTAGCACAAAAGGCATTCAATTAAGCAAGTCTGAAATTTAGTCAATACTAAAGTTGTAAACGAAAAATATCTATATTTGGACAAGTGAGTTTTATTTAAAAATGAAAACTAAAGGCTGAGGCTGTCATCAATATAAATTGGCTAGAAAAGATATTAAAACGCAGACAGAGGTAAATTCACATCAGTCATTAATATAATTTCGGTGTAAAGTGATGCTAATATATAAGAAACACATTGCACGTGGGAGGGGCCCTCAATAACTTAACAGATTCCTAGGGAGGGTAACACGCCAAGTCTCAAGCAAATCATAGGCTTTAACAACTCTCAAGATCACCAGGTAATAAGACAAAACTCCTGCAAACCAAAGAAAATTTTGCAGTTTCTCAAGGCACAACCTCACCGTCAGACAAAGGAGGAACTTGGTCAACAGTGATACATGCAACCCATATTTGCTGTCATAGGAAATCAGGAAATAGAAACATATTCTCTATAAGAGGGAGTACACAGACAGACCATTCAACAATAAAAAGAAACGTTCTGGTAACATTTTAACCCAAGGGAAAAGAAATAGAAACTCGCATTGTCAAAGGAATATAAACTCACATTGCCAGTATTTAAAATCGTAACTGCCAGTAGCTGTAATTGCATTTCCAGTTAATGAAGACGTGGTACATTCAATATCAAAACACAGTCATCATTAATGGCAAATTTGTGTTAAATACTGGAGCAATGATTTTGCTATAAGTTGAATTTCATTGCAATTTACTGGGGAAAAACGTTGTACAAACAGTGATAGAAATGTTGTAAAATTTCATGGTTAAACGGGTTGTAAACTCAGTGATAAAGGTGTTGAATTCAGTGATAAAATCGATTTAAACTCAGTGATATAAACACTATAAAATTAGTGATAAAAACACGTTGATACAAGCTGAAAACGCTAGTCTACACAGTCAAATTCGCAGAGGTAATAAAAACAGAGTGAGGTAATTCGTGGGAAGAATGATCACAGTTTTTCACAACGAAGAAGGAAAGGTCACTTGCTGGGATTAATGGCGATTTTAAGAGGTTAACAAGCTTTGGATGGCCACCTTAATCAAGTGGAAAAATTGCCAGGAGACAGGCAACAATTGCTGCCCAGAAAAAAGAAAAATCGTTGGCTCTACAGTGAAGAATTCACATGCCAAAAATGCCTTCAACAGATTACATTGCAAAAGGGAAATTACTTGCCAGAAGTATAGATTCGTAGGCCATAATCCAACATAACTAAATACTAACAACCGATTCTTAATATACAAATATTCTCTAACATTAAAATCGAATGGGTAGTAAAATTTGTGGGTAGTTAATAGAAGTGGGTTAATTCACATGGGTGAAAGCTGTCAACAGTCAAGAAGAGAGGATGTTTAACACAAGAAAAATGTAGAAGGTAAAAGCCATTGAATCACAGGAACGCAGAGTGAATTGGTAGAGTGATGGCAGAACAAAAGTAAGGAAAATCACACAAAAACCGCCAGGAGAAACATTAAAAACTCAACCCTAACTAAATGCCAGAAAGGGTATTAAACACAGGGATCAATGTAGTGGATCAAGCGGTTCACTGCGGGAAGAAAAACCACCTCAGAGGTAATCAACACAACAAGGTGAAAGAAACACTCAACCCGGAACAAACAACAAGGTTAGACGACTGGCAGGAACATCCTTCGCTCATCATCCACACACATAAAAGCAGGGCATTGAGATCCATAGGTCTATTAACGCCAAAGCGACGACCGTAGATCAAGCTCTTGGCTGACTGCTCAGGGATGGACTAATGAGCTAGGGACAAAGGCAAAAAAATAAACCGCAATCACCATAATCAATCAACCACATGTTGATCAAGACATGCAGGGATCGAAGGCCATGGAAAAATAAACATCCAGCTAAAGGCTAAGGGGAAAATTTAAGTCATCATTTAGAATTCTAAGACGATCATTTTCCTTACCCAATTAAACATGCAAAATTAAAGCATAACAATACTAACAATCTACCATGTAGAAATAAAGGAAGCATACCATTTCCCAATCGCCCGCTTTGAGTAGATGTCTCGCGCACTTCATGCCCCTCCCGCTTGCTGACCGATGAGACTTCACCGGTACCTCCCAACCAATGCTAGGGGTACTCTTCTTCCCCCTTAGCCCCTCGAGCCGCAAACGGGCCACACACACTAACCCGAGGATCAACTAACTCCTAGCTCGCCTCGCAAGGCCGAGCTACCACTCCTCACCAAGATGGGTATCCGAACTCCCACAAGCTAAGTCAGTCAAATATAGATTTATGTAGCGTAACATTATGCATGACCGAAGAGATCCATCATCCTCCTCCTCCCTCCTTTATATAGATTTTCTAAGTCATTTAATTTCCCAAAATCCTATTTAATTTAAAGTTTAATAATTTAATCCATAAAAATCCTCCCCATACATGTGTCACCCATCCCCTTCATTCGTCCATAAACTAATTTCATTAATTAATTAATTATCCCTATTTCCCTCACCCACCTACTGTCATTCCTAGAATCACTCCTAGGTGTCCCCAAATTCCCTTACAAGTTTTAATGACTTTCCCCCTTATTAATTTACTAGTTGAGCTCAATTTACAAGGTTCTTTAATGCTAAATACCATACTAAGTTAGACTCTCTGCTTTTTCCTTGTGTTTCCCCTTTCTTTTTATGTTTCCTACTTTTTCCTAGTTTCCTAATTATTTTAGATTTCCCTCTTTTCCTTTTCATTTAAAACTCAATTGGCAAGTGTAGAAACTTACCCTTTTTCCCTTTTTCTTTTTAATGAATAAATTTTTAATTAGCATTATATAGTAAAACAATTATTTCCCCTTTTTAAATTTTATCCCAAAAGATTTTTATAAATCAATTTAATTGTTTACCCCCTTCTTGTCACAAGATTAATGAAGATTATCATTATTATTTATTTGTTTTTTATTATATATATATATATATATATATATATATATATAAAATTTTATCACAAGTATAATTTAGACCTAGTCTTTATTTTTCTAGGTTGGGGGACATTTTATTAGGGGAAAAGTTTTATATCTTCCTTAACACGTTATTTTTCCTAAAGCCATCTAGGTTTATCCAATTATTAAATAACAATGCGACGTGCCCTTTAGGAAGCACTAGGTGCTCGAAGGGTGCCACTCGCTTCTTTCTGTTTCTCTTGCGTGACGTGACCTTCAGGATGCATTACGTGCTCAAAGGGTGTCACTCACCTCTTTCCATTTTTCTTGCGTGACGCGCCCTTCAGGATGCACCACATGCTCTACAGGTGCCACTCGACTCTTGAGTGACTTGGTAGACATAAAAAACCCCTGGAATCAATACTTTTCCAGGTGATCTTGTGGGAGACTAACATGTGGACTTGTATCCCCATAGAAGCCCAAGCTACGCTTGTTCTCCCAAAATTGTCCACCAACTAGGTTCTGCAAAGACAAATGAGCATGCCCTCCAAGGATCTCAAGTCATAATATCATGATAAATGAATGCAATAAATAAATAATCCATCTAAGCATGTGCATAAAAGATCATTATATCAAACAATTAAAATCTCAAAGACACTATGTGACTTGTCAAGATTGAATATGGGAGGGTTGACGAGGTGTCATATTAGGTAGGTCTTTCCTTAGGTCAAGGAGGTTTTCCAAGAGATCCCTCTCTAAGCCATGTAAAGTGGATGAAGTGGTAGGGGTCAAGACTCAATGGGCATAGGGCTCATGGAATATAAGGGGCCATAGTGTCTCATTCATGGGTTCCTTTGTAGAGGGCGTGTGGTACCTTTATCCACAATGCACTTTTTCCAAGCCCATTAATTGCCTTTTATCTTTTATTTATTTATATTTTCTTTCATAATAGCATAAGGAGAGATTGAAGGTCACTGTCATGGCATGGTGACCAGGTGATGGAAATGTCAACCATAAACACCTAATGTAAATGAGAAGGTTGGCTCGTGATGAGACCCCCTTTCTCTCAATCGATGCAACTGATAGCGATTACCCTGTTTTGGTGACTAGATGATTAATACCACTAGATATCCATGGATGTGATAGGTTGGTTCGTGATGAGACCTCCTATCCTTCAACTAACCTTTCAAGAATTTCTTTATTTTATTGTGGCCCCCCTTTGTTCAAATATAAGCGTTTCATTGCTTTCTTGGGTGATCCTTGGGTGAAGCATCTGGAAGGTTTATACAAGGATTTTATCTTTTACCGAACACCAACCCCTCTAGGCATTTAGTGCCTTCTTGCCATAGAATAAGGGACAACCCCTTCTTGGGTCAATACACCCTAAAATCCCAAGAGATAAGGAAATGGAGGGGAATAATGATGGAAAGTGGCAAGTATGACCGAGAATGGTACGATGGATCATTAAGGGAGTTCCTAGTAGCAAACCCATCCCCAAGGAAAACCACTTACTAGGGAACAATGTCAACCACCAAGGTGAAGCAGGGAAAAAGGCATAATGTCCAAGCACATATCATGGAATCTAGAGAAATATAAGATACAAAATAATCAAATGGCTTAAATATTGAAATGATGCTCACCATAATACTGACTTGTACCTCATGGAGAAAGGCCCAATACCTTCTGTAAGCTAGCTGGTGTGGTGGATGCCATCTACAAAAATGTGACCATATACGGTGTTGAGTGGGTTTTCCATCTGTGCAAAAGGGTATTCTTGGTCATGTAGTCTCTTAGCACTCCATTTTAAAATGGCTCAAGTTGAGGAACTATTAGATTTACTAAACATGTTAATCCTCTCCTCTCTAGATAATACAGTCACAATCGAAAAAGAAAATTTTCAGTCTGTTGTAACATGCTTGCAATTTTTGCAAGAGAAAGGAGCATTACTTCAAACCCAGACTCATCTTCTTCACGATGCACTTGAGAGACAAAATTTGCGACAACATTGTGAACCTATACTTGTTCAGAACCCTATTTTCAACGATGAAGAAGATGATGAGGTTGATTCAGACCAACAACTAACATAACAGCCACTAAGTCAAACATCTCCAAAATTTCATCTTCCTCTTTCCAAGTGGATCATTAGACCTTGGGTAGAAATCAGTATTAACAAGCATAGAACCGATTTTTAGAAAAACATGATCATGGAGTAATAAAATAAAAACAAATGTAGAAATAAAACACAAAAGATACACAATACAATGGAGACACAGATATACATGGTTCACCAAGTGTGGGCTACATCCACTAGAGAAATTGTCAGGTCCTTCCTTTATTATTATCCAAGAAATGAAGGGATAGAACCTATAGCACACCCGTTGTAACTTCCTCTTATTTCTCTCACAATATCCTCTCTCAGAATACAATATTCACAATGATACATAGCCACAATACATTTCCCTCATAAAAAAGGGTTTCCTTCTAGGGAAAAAAACCCTAACATAACTTCTATTGTTAGATATACGACCTTATAATGATCGGTCTAGATTTACTATGAAATTACAATATACATTTACAAGGGTATTTGTTTCTTTGGGAGCTTCGACCCCAAACCCCCACTGAGGGACCACCTGCCCCCAAGCCCTATAGGGGGGGGGAAGCCCCCCCTACACTCCCCCACATGGAGGAGTGTACATTCTTCCAGGGTGTAAAGTCTTCATGCGGTATAAACACGACTGAAAACAAAGACCTATGAATCAGGAAGATAATTAGGCTCCACAACCAACAATATCCCACTTGGAGACTGATCTCAACAAATCCATCATTGTTGTATCTGTTGGACTATGATCCTTCTTAGACCTGAAAAAATTATCATCTTCACCTTCATGCTTAAATACCAACTGAAACTAAGCATGAACTCAATTTCTCCCTGGTTACTCCCTGGTTACTCCCTTTGTTAACATGTCTGCAGAATTCTAGCTAGTGTGTATCTTTTCCAACATCAAATGTCCCTCTTCCTAAACAGATCATATGAAATGGTACCTGAGTTGAATATGCTTAGTCTTCGAATGGAAGGCTAAGTTCTTTGCAAGATGAATTTCACTCTCACTATCACAGTACAACATGTTATTCTCCTGCTTCTTTCCCAATTCCTCCATAAACCTCTATAGCCAAATCATTTCTTTACTAGCCTATGTAGCAACAACATACTCTTCTTCTATTGTTGAAAGTGCAACAACCTTTTTCACTTTTTAAATCCAACTTACTATTGTTCCACATATAGTAAGAACATACCCTATGGTGCTCCTCATGTTATCTTTATCACCTACCATATATGAATCAACATATCCCTCTAGAACAATGTTTGAACCTCCAAAACATAATGCATGAGTAGCAGTGCCTCTCAAATACCTGAGAATCCACTTTACTGCCTCCCAATTTTCTTTACCTGGATTGTTCATATAACTACTCACAACTCCCACTACATGTGCAATATATGGTCTTGTGCAAACCATTGCATACATCAAGCTGCCAATTGTTGATGAATAAGGGACCCTGGACATGTATTCTATCTCCTCCCATATCTTGGGACACATTTCCTTATTTAATTTGAAATGGCTAGCCAAAGGTGTACTAACTGGTTTTGCATTCTACATTCTAAACCTCTCCAACACCTTCTCTATGTACTCACCCTGAGACACTGTCAATTTGCAATTTTTCCTATCTCTTGTTATTCTCATACCACGGATTTTCTTTGTAGCACCCAAATCCTTCATCCCAAATGAATTAACTAATTTATTCTTGATTACATTTATATCCTGCATATTAGACCCTGCAACAAGCATGTCATCTACATACAATAGCAAGATAATATAGCTTCCATTTTCTATCTTTTTAAAATAAACACAGTGATCAGAATGACATCTACTATAACCTTGTTCTGTCATTAACCTGTCAAACATCAAATACCACTGCCTTGGAGCTTGATTTAGGCCATACAAGATCTTCTTCAACCTGCATACCAAATTTTCCTTCCCTTTGACCTCATACCCCTGTGGTTACTGCATATAAACCTCTTCCTCCAAATCCCCATGGAGAAAAGTTGTTTTTACATTTAATTGTTCAAGATGCAAATCTTCTACTTCCACAAGACTTAAAATAGTCCTAATTGAAGTCATTTTAACAAAAAGAGAAAATATTTCATTAAAATATATACCTTTCTTTTGTGCAAACCCCTTTACAACAAGTCTATCCTTGTACCTTTTTTTTCCTCCATTATCTTCATTCAACCTGTAAACCCATTTATTTTGTAATGCTCTTTTTCCTGTAGGCAATTGAACCAAATACCAAGTCTGGTTATTTATCACGGAATCCATTTCCTCTTTCATTGCTTGCTCCCGCTTCTTTTTAATGTCTACTTGCATTGCCTCTTCATAACATTATAGTTCACCATAATCATTCAACAATAAATAATACAATGAAGGAGAGTATCGTTCAGGGGGTCTACTTAACTTGGTAGATATTCTAACAACACTTACAGGATTTTGAGGTACATGTTTCTCCTTTTGTTGTACATTTTGATGTTTTGGTACCTTTGGAATTTCTTTTTCAGTGATCTCATCAAGAACTCTGTATTCTAGTTTTTATTTTTCTTGTATATTTTGCTGCAACTGATCTTTGTACATGACCTTCTCATTGAATATGACATCTCTACTCCTAATGATTTTGTGATTTTCATAATCCCATAAGCGATAACCAAAATTATTAACACTGTATCCAATAAAGGTACACTTCTTGGATTTTTCCTCAAGTGTTTTTCTATTTTCTTTATCAATATGGACAAATGCTTCACAATCGAAAGTCTTCAAAAAAATAATAGTTTACCTTTTTACCTGTCCATGCCTCATATGGAATTCTACCATCCAAAGAGATTGAAGGTCCTCTATTTATTAAGTAAACAATATTATCTACAACATCTACCCAGAAGTGTAAGGGAAAACCAACATGCAATATCATACTCCTTTCACGCTCCATGATTGTCCTATTCATCCTTTCGGACACACCATTTTCTTGCGGTGTTCCTGGAAGTGTCTTCTCTCTACGAATCCCATGGTATGAACAGTAATCATCAAACTCATTGCTACAATATTCACCTCCATTGTATGATTTGAGACACTTCAACATTTTTCCTATCTCATTCTCAACCAAAGCTTTCCATTTCTTAAAAGTATCAAAAACATCATATTTTTGTCGAATGCAATAAACCCAAGTTTTTCTAGTTGTATCATCAATAAAAGTAACATAATAACGAGAACCACCAAGAGATGATACCTGATCTGGTCCAAATACATCTGTATGCACAAGCTCTAACCTTTCACTCTTCGTTTCTTTTCTGACTCTGAGAAATCTGACTCTCTTTTGTTTTCCATAAACACAATGCTCACAAAAATCCAAATCAATTTGTTTAAGATAAGGAAAAAAAATATTTTTTGAAGTATCTGCATTCCCTTCTCATTCATGTGTCAAATCATATGATGCCATAGTGTTGTATCCACTCCTGTAGAATCTAAAGAGATAGAAGAGTTAGTATTACTAGTACATAAATACAATGTACCTACCTTCTCTCCTTTTTCTATCACCAGTGATCCTTTGGTGACCGTCCACACCTTATCTGTAAATATGGATATACAACCATCACTTGTCATCTCCCCTATTGAAATTATTTTTTCCTTAGATCTGGAACATGTCTTACCTCTTTCAACAAAAATTGGTTTCCATTCCTTTACTTTATTTTTACCTTTCCCATTCCAACAATATTTCATGGTGCATCATCACCCAAATGAACCTGTCCAAAATCACCTTGAACATAATCTAGAAAATGTTTCCTATGGGCTATGGCATGAAATGAAGCCCATGAATCTACTACCCAAGACTCAGAAATATTATCTATAGAAAGAATCAAATCATCTTGTAACACATCACATGTTACATTTTCTCCCTAATTTTTCTCTTATTGTCCATCTCTTTGTTTCATTGGAGCTTTGCATTCTTTCTTCAAATGTCCTTTCTTCCCACAATTTCAGCACTCTATCTTTCCCAGTTTGGATTTGGATCTGCCCTTCCTATAATTTATGTGGTTCCCTGAACCCTTTCTTCTATCCTTTTGTCTTCCCCTGTTCTCCATGTTTAACGCATTACCTAATGTCTCACATGTGCTTTTCCGCCGCATTTACTCGCTAAGGATAACACCAACAACAACATCAAATTTTAAAGTGTTTGAACTAGAGAATGAGTTACTTACAACCATGAACAAGCCATTCCATCTTTGTGGCAATGAGAACATGATTATAAGAGCCCTGACCTCATCATCAAAGTCCACTTTTACCGAACTTAGCTAATTAGTAATTGTATTATATTCAATTAAAGGGTCTACAACAGACCCACCTTATGACATCTTCATATTAAATAATCTCTTCATTAGAAATACCTTATTGGATGCCGAGGGTTTTTCATACAATTTAGCCAATGTGTCAATCAACTCCTTCTCTGTCTTTTCTTTCGAAATATTGAAATCCATTGAAGCTGTCAGGCTTAGTCGTATCGTTCCTAGTGCCTTTCTGTCATGAACCTCCCATTCTTTTTCTTTCATGGTCGTCGGATTTTTTTCTATTCCTCCTAATGGTAGGAATAGATCCTTTTGATATAAATAATCTTCCATCTTCATCTTCCATAATTGGTATTTTTGGCCATTAAATTTCTCGACCTTAAACTTTCCATCTTCCGATATTTCTCCCACTCGAACCAAGAATGATCTTTTCCTGCGAGTTACCTTTCACTGTGATACTAGTTGTTAGAAAAACAAGATCGCGAAGAAATAAAATAAAATAAAATGTGGAAAAAAAAATATATATATATACATAATACAATGGAGACAAAGATATACGTGGTTCACCTAGTGTGGGCTACATCCACCAGATAAATTGTCAGGTCCTCCATTTATTATTATCCAACAAATGAAGGGATACAACCTACAACACGACCGTTGTAACTTCCTCTTATTTCTCTAACAGTATCCTCTCTCAGAAAACAATATTCGCAATGATACATAGCCACAATACATTTCCCTCATAAAAGAGGGTTTCCTTCTAGGGAAAGAAACCCTAACATAACTTCTACCGTCAGATATGCGACCTTATAATGAATGGTCCAGATTTA
>ML802791.1:0-20264 GCA_009831015.1 Picea engelmannii
AATTCTCCAATATCTTACTCTTGCTAATTTGCTACCAACCCTTTCCATGAATCATCTCTTCAATATATAGGAAAAGATTGTTTAGTTACTTGGATAGAATGTAATCCCAAGATATCTGGAGATTCATTAATTTGCCAACCATTCGAACTCCAACTCATCCTTCTAGAAGATTCCTTCTAGAAGGATCGAGAACTTATTCATTTTCTCCCTTAAGAAACATTTCCGCACCCTGATCATTAACACAGTGCGGAAAGTCCGCAGTCAGACTGAATGTTGCTTGCGGAAATAAAGTATTTCCGCAAGACAATATATATGCAGCCTGCGTACTATCTTCAACAGTGTGATTTAGAGAAGTTGATAAGTATAACTTTCTTCATGAAAATGATCTTAAAGAAGAGTTAGATCTTCCATCACCATGTCATTATCATGTCATCATCTCGATAACCAAAAATGTGGATAACAGTCACGTACATACGTGGGTTTGTTTAAGGACAGTTGCATACACCTTGAAAAAAATGGCATTTAGGGGTCATATGAAATAACATACTTGGATAGGTTTGTTTGTAGTTGTATTTCTCTTAGTAGGCCATTTTCTCTATTACAGGAGCCTTGATTTGAATTTAATAAAATCATCTTGGAACTTGTTTTCCCTCTAGGTTTTCCGAGGGGTGTTATGGGATTTTTTCTCATAGGGATCTCATTGAATAATTAGTAAGATATCCCTAGGATTGGCATAGGAATCATAGACATGAAAGGGTATACCTATTATGGATTTCCTAGATCTAGACTTACACATAGATTCATGATCACCTTAGAGAGTGGAAAAGATTTGCATACCTTTATTTAGGTGGTCCTTCATATTTCTCGATTGTTGCAGTCCTAAAGCACTAGATCCAAGCTCCACAACCTACTTCTTGTATACAAAATACAAAAAAAACTTATCTTCTTCTCTATTAAGGATTAGAATCCTAGATCCAATATAATTCTAATTAGATATATAAATGAATAAATTAGATATATCATTCATTCCATGAAAACAAATGATATGAGGGGAAAACTAAATGGTCTATTAATCAATCATAGAGAATACATGTGAATTCATACCTCAACTTGATGAATATGCATACTCCTTTAGCCTCCTTGCTCCTTGCCTCTCCTTGCATCTCCTTGGTCATGATAGGCTCATGATGGACACCTTTGTAGTTGAACATAATAAAATTATCATTCCATTCTTCCTCTCCTTTCCCAAGGATTTCCTGATGCAGGAGCATCGCCAACGTCAAGTGAGCGTGGGGCAAGCACCAACGCATTTTGGACACATGATAAATGGTTTAAAAACTTTTGAAGATAGATGCACCAAACGTAAATGTAATAGTTAAGGAGAGGCGTACTTATAGATTGTAATCAGACCTTGAGCAACCCGCTCTCGTCTGAAGGACTAAGAAGGCATTTATGTTAGTAGGTATCTTTGAATTCTCATATTAGACAGTTTTAAGAGCGGAGGGAAAATGGATATAGGCACCCTCATTGTATTATTGTAAGAGGAGTGAAGAACATTACCAAGAGAAGAGCATACAGAGCTGGAACAGAGAAACTGTGTTTGAAAAACACCCATGTATAGAGAATTGAGTTAATAGAAGAAGTCTTAATTCAGATTCATGGCGTTGTATTTGTTTCTTGTATGTGTATGTTGAATGGTATGTTCATGGTTTTACTCTTTCTGTTATACATTTGCTTTCTATGATGTGTATGAATGATTCTAGGGTTATGTTTGAAGTCTGATAGAGAAAGAGTTGGGAAATGAGTTTCAATTGTTTCTTGGTATGAGAAATATTTCCTGCAAGGAGTGCAGTTGAATTGTCCACAAGGAGTGCGTTGACAAAGGGTCCAGAGGTTTTGTCTCTGAAACCTCAGATAGGTTAGCTTTTGTTCTCATTTTCCTCAAAGGTGCAGTTAGGCACAGGAGCCGTGCAAAGTGTGTGCAGGCCGAGTGAAGCTTCAGGGGTTTGTAACCTGAATGACTTATTGAGAGATTGTTGCTGCAGGGAGTGCACAGAGTCGAAAGGAGTTCAACACTTGAAAGTGTTTGAGGTTCATCTGCAAGGAGTGCCAGCAGGGGTTTTTCTGAAAGATTCGAAGTCGTCAAAGGGAAGCAAGGGGTTAAGTGCCTTGAAGAATTAAAAGGAGGTGCAGTGACATCGTGCTGCAGGAGGACAAGTTCCACGCAGAGAAATATTTTATTTAAATTTCACGGAGACTCTCAAGGGAAGAGACGAACGGTTGAAATTATCCGTAGAGAATTTGCGAAGTCCCTCCAGTCGTCTGATCTGACAAGAGAAGCAAGGGGGTTATGACTGTTTCCCTAGTTTCAAGCTCAGGATATCGTGAGCCATCGGCCTTCACTTATGTACCCGTCAGTCGTAGGATCTGACAGGAGTTGCACAGGGTTTAAACCCTCGCAAGCAGAGTGAAAGTCCCGAAAGGCGTCGGGATATCAGGACTTCAGAATTCAAGATATCGGAAGTCTCGAGGGCAGGAGATCGGGTCACTCCATGATGAAAACCCTGAAATAGATCTGATTCATCCATCATAGGAGGACACATGGAGAAAATCCTTGAGTTTGGGGAAAATCCTAATCGAAATTCCATCGGCTTATTGGGGTTTGACGTTTCGCGAATCCTGAAGACAAGAAGCACGCACATTTCAGAAATGCGAAGTCCAAAATCCCGACAAGGTGGAAAGCTCTGTTGTGAGGCCAACTGACGTCATTTCATCATATAGGAGGTCAAGAATCATAACTTTGGGAGTTCCGAGGGAAAGAACCCATAGGCATTTGATTTCTCGAAATCGCGAAGAGACAAGGACCGTCCATCTTGAGGGGATGCATGGCAACAATATAGGGTTTCAGAAGAAATCCCGAAAGGCAAGGTCATTTCTGTATTTCAAAAATCGGTACTTTGGGAGTCGAGAGACCAAGAGGTCGGGCGCTTGAGTCATGAAAACCTGAAAGAGACTATGGTCATATAAGGGGAGGTCATGTGGACCGAAGGTATAGCCCAGGGGGCTAACTGAAGTTAAAGTCGTTTCAGTAAATCGGCATATTGGAGATCGGGAGATCGAGAAGACTGAGGTTCTTGACAACAAGAATCAGAAAACCCCGAAACCTGAAATTTCTGTCGGGGAGAGATCAGGCATGTGCAGAAGCCGTGACAGGGAAAAAGGAAGGACCTGTGGACCAGGTTTTTAACAGAGATTCCAGTAAGGAATCGAAAGAGCCACTTCGGCTTGAAGGTGAAATTAAAACGATCTGTTAATACCAAGAGGTCAGCGCAGAGACTCTGGTTGAGGTAGAGGCTTAGTTTGCATCATTTCATTTGTTATATATCTCTTGTAGGAGGCTTAGGAGAGGCTTCTAGATCTTCTAGAGGCCACTAGAGACTTGAATGATGTGAGTTAATATGCCTTTTCCACGAATATCCAACTCATCCCTCGCCTATCACCTCATAACTCATTGATTCTATAAGTCTTGATAGTGCCTCACTTTTTGAGCCACTAGTGTCTAGTGAGGCCTTGTTGATGCTTGAATCTGTTAGGACTGAAATGAAAACATCACGAGGATGTAAATCCCCCTGCATTTTTATAGAGGTGGTACTCCTCTTTATATTTTCTTGGGATATATATATATATATATATATATATATATATATATATATATATTCAAAATGTGGGATTTGACAGAAGTCCATAGCAATAATTCAAAGAAACATAAATATTGCAAGAAAATAAAAGGAAAAATATTTTTGTTTTCTTTTTAAAGAAAGTTCCTGAGAAAAGACCAGGAATCACACACTTCACACATTTAAATAAAATAAGAAAAATTTCCTCACGTCCATCATAGTTTAAGATAAATATTTCTGATCGCATAAAATAAAAAGAAGATTATCTATATGGATAAGAGAAATTTAAAAGACTGGACACATGGGAAGCTCAAAAAAAGATAATGATAGATCAACCCCAAATACTCTATATGCTAAAAACAGAGTTACAAAACACATTCAATATTGTTCACAAAGTAACTCTCTTGAAATTTCTAAAAAATATATAGTTTGTTACATATTCTTTTGAAATTTAAATGCATTTATCTTAAAGATTGGGATTGGGGCTCCTACGGACCATAAATAAAATAAATATAAGAAATAATATTTTAGAAGGAAGATAATGGGCGGTAGAAGAACAACAAGACCTGGTAAGAAGAAAAAATGAGTTATGAGTCTTCGGTTAAACCTTTCAAGTGAAAGAGGTGGAATAAATAGATTAAGGGCTTGGTAAAGAAAAAGAAGGATATGATCAACATAAACTTACTATGATGGTATCTCGTGCCTTTTACTCGCTTGATGATTTCCTTTCATTATTTTCATCAATGGTTACATGAACCGTCTCAACTGTTTCTTGCCCTTCATTGGTCAGTTTATTGATAGCTTTCTTGAACCATTATTCGATGTAAATTTTCATTTGTGTCACGTTGATTTCATGCCATATTTTGATGTTGAACAACTCACCCTCCAAGTCTCTCAGATCAAGGGAAATTCCATGTAATTCTTATTCAATATCCTGATTTTTCACGGAGTATTCCACTAGCCAATTGTCTATGTCATCCTCATTATATTAAAGTATGCCATAGAACTTTTCAACAGACAACCCTTTAAAGATATCAACTTTCTCATCAAATTGTTTCTTTATTAGGAACAACGAGCTGAGGATCAACTTGGGATCTTGGACTTCGTTAGTTCTTATGGCTAACTCTACCTCCATAAATATTTTGAATAGTTCCTCCCTCCTTGATATGGCTTGGCTGCATGTTTGAACAATTTTATTCAAGTTTTTTATCTTTTCTTTCCAGCATGCATTCAAATTTTTAATCCGACATGGAGAGGGAATATCCTCCTCTCTTCTCCTTTGCTCTGTCATGTTGGAAACTTTAACACCTAAGGGTACCACAACATCAAGGTAAAAAACTTCTTCATTTTTTAGGTCGTCTTGCAAATAATCATGAACAACATGCGCCCTCGATCCAAAAGAAATCATGTTCTTTGAAATTTCCCAAGATTCTTTGATCAATGCCATTCTTTTCTTGATATTATTCTCCACATATCTCCTAACTGATGTAAGTAAGCTTGAGGATTCTTTTAATTTAGTAGCGGGCATGGTCGGTCCAAAAATTACCAAAGGGATGGAAAGGAGTGGAAGAGGCATTAAGGTCTCTTCCAGTTCCTTAATCCTATCCTTTAACTTTGTATTTTCCTCTTCGAGACCACCAATGTAGTCATCCAATGCATCATTAGTTGCTCTATGGATTTTGGAAATATGGGAAGGCTGCATATTTATTAGGTTAACTTTTGGACGAGATTCCCCTTTTTTATTCTTCACGTCACTCTTCTCAATAATTAATTTCTTAGATTCATTGTCAAAGACAATGCTCTGAAATAAAAATGACTCTTCTTCATTGAAGGTCTCATTCTCAATAATTTCCAATGACGAATTCTAGTGGGTCGTGCCTCATGGCTGATCAATGTTAGGAAACATTTTCTTGATGTCTGCCTTGAGCTCCATATCTTCGAGGGAGAAGTTGTTGATGTCACTTTCGACACGATGTTCTTCATCCTCTTGTACAATATTATTCCTCTTCTTCCTCAGAGGAAGTTTATGTGAGATTTTAGTTTTTCCCAGAGGGGGGTTCTTTTCTCCTCCTCCACTTGAACTATTGTTGATCACTTTTCTAGATGGATGGGCCATTGGATCACTGCTCCGAGATTTTGTAGTCTTAGGAGTAATAGTTTGGGACTGGGTACTCTTTTCACTGGGACCCTTTCCTTTCTGTTTGTAAAATTTATTGGTACTGAGTATCGTCACCAACATTGTGAGTAGGAATACCCAATTTATTATCTTCTTGTTCTCCTAGAATAATATGGATAGATTAATTGCTAAATCCCACTGCTAAAATATGTTCCACAAAAATTGTGTTAGGGTCAAACCCTTTTATCCTTTCAGCATACTTGAGATTCAAATTGTGGAAGTGGTTTGCAAATTCATCGATTTTGTTCATATTTTTTAATACAAAGTCCCCAATTTTCCAAGGAAAGGGTATGAATTGATTTTTTCGTTTATCATGAAAAAAGTGCAGCCATAAATTATATTTCCTTGCCACTTCTGTAATAAAAATTTGGTCGGATATATGACATGGAAGAAAGGAGGGATTTTCCTTAGCACCGAAAATCCCGATAACATTGTAATTTTCCATTTTCTTGGATGTCCCCTTTTTTTCCAGGAATTTACTTTCCTGAGCAGATATTCTAGGGGTATATTTTCCAAACAACAATCCTTTAAAAATAAAGACAAATTCATTGAAAACTTCATAAAAATGCAAGGAATATTTGTGCCTCCACAACGCTTGGTACCAAAAGGTCACAGGGTCAAATTCACAATTCACCTTCTTGCAAATAGACAATTTAGGAAATTGATAGCAATGTGCTATCACAAATACCAAATAAGAGGCCATAAAGAATTTATTTTCTTTTTTGTATTGTGATAATTAGGAAGAGATTTAAATGAAAATCAATTTTCCCCAATAAAAAATGGCTTGCTCTTTGACAGTAAAATATAAGATATAAAGAATCATACGGGAAATACTGGTGATACTTTCTTGGCCTGTCACCCTAGTGAATAACCAAGCAATTTCCCGAAAGGGGTTTTTGAACAAGTTGACCTGCAACATGGTGATATCTTCAGGGATGGTCATGATATTCTCCAAGAATTCAGGTAAGAGATCCAGGCCGTTGTCATACTTTTTCAAGAAGTCCCTGCAATCTTCACCTTTGAAAGTGAGTGTTGGCTCTAGGAGCTTTAACATTTTACAGAACACTTGAGGTGAAAGAGATATGAGAGAATGGTCTTGAAGTTGAATAATCCGTTTACTTGGTATATATTTCTCGGAGCACCAGGAAACTAGTTCCTTGCAGTCGAAGACCTCATGAACAAAGCTTACACTAGCAATTCCAGATGTCCAGATCACTTCCTTCTGAGAAGACAGGGATGAATAGTAAGAATGCTCTCTAGACCACTAAAATTTATGGTCCTCATGTCCAAAAATGTTCAAAGTATATCCACAAAACTATTGTCAAGTTGTTGTTGCCATAAGTTGACAAGAGAGTTTTTTTAATCCAGATACTATTTGAAATGAGCGCTTGAGAGAGATAATATAATATTTCGCAAATTGTTATTTAATGTGGTTTAATGAGAAATATCCTCGATCCCTTCGCTTATTAATGACGGTATTTATGGAACCTACATAATGAGTTATTAGAATTAAACCATACTAAATGCATATTGGGAAAAGTGTGAAGGTGGCAGGGATGGATGAGAACAATTAGGATTTGGGAACTTTTGTGGACCCGCCAACCCGAGAACCCACCAACAGGTGATTGCAAAAGGATGAAATTTGACTAAGTGTTTTAATGTTTTCGATCGAACTCAATATAGGAGAGATGAGATTATTAGGATCTTGGGGAGTCCGATGGTCAAAATGTAGATCGTGGATCTCTTGGGTGCAAAATGCATATCACAAAAAATGGGATATGAAAGCTTGAACCCACGAACCCGCAAGCCTGCGACTAAAAAAAAGGTTAAGCATAATATGATATGGCAGTCAATCAAACTCATGATGTGGAAATATGAATGGAAATAAGAACTCACGATTTCGCCAACCTGCGAATTGGCCATTTAAAAAAAAATGACTAAGTATAGTAACTAGAAAGGGAGATTATAAGGCAGAAAAGAAAAGGGGAATTTGGGTAAGTATAGAAGAGGGAAAAGAAAATGACAAAATAAGTTGGGAAAATATAAAAGGGGAGGGAAATTTTAGAAGCAATAGATGATCTCAACAAGCCTCACTTTTTTCCTGCTAGGTGTCAGGCAAGGGCCTCCAAACATTCCATGGGAGGGGTCAAACCTCAGGAAAAAATTGTATTAGGGATTCTTTCCTCTGATAGCTTCCTCTCTGACCTATAGGGTAGAAATTATGGTTATAACAAGGGGAATTTTACCCAAAAATATTGGTGTCTTATGTGTGATATTTTGTTTTCCTATTTTATGCTTTCTTTGCATGTTTAGTTGATTACTCAGTTGTGCTTTTAGTAGATAAAGATGTTTTATTTTGAGCTAATTATCGGGTCTTGAGTAGAAGATGAATATCAAAATGGTATTAGAGCATACCAAGGGTTGAGTCTAAGAGTTATATTTCAACATAGGTCTAGTGGAAACTTTAACCTCAAGGAAGCCTATGATTTGGTTGTTGGGAATAATTATCCCCCTTTGGATAACATATGGATTAAAATATATAATTCCAATTTATGGCCGAAAGTGGCCCTCTTTATCTAGTTAATTGTTCATGGGAAAAATTTGATGCGGGACCAGCTGATTCACATAGCCTTTGAGGGACTGGGCCTATGTATTATGTGCAGAGAAGTTGCAGAAACTTTAGAACATATTTTGAACTCATACCCCTTTAGCGTTGTTGACCAAAATTTGGTCACCTATATGTTCCCGCTCCTGGAATAATAATAAAAAAATGATATTGGAATATGATGATTTTTGAACTATTATATGTTCATTGCATATTCCTCGGTATCAGCTTCTCCATGCATTTCGCTGAATCAAAATTGAAGTCTCCATGACCAAGATACACATACTGTTCAGAAGTCCAATGGAGGTATTACAAGAAGAAATATGAAAAGTGTTCTAAGTGACATGTTCTCTCCTCTCATTTCCCTTCACCTCTATTCATTCTCTCATTTTATACTTAGTCATTTTTCCCATTGTCTGATCATTTTCATATTCCCCTTACCATTTCCCACACTTAACCATTTTTCCTTATTTTTTCCACATTCACATTCATTTCCCTTTTCCCTTATTTCCCATTCATTTTTAATTTCCTTTCCATTTTCATTATCTCATTTTTCCATTTACTTCCTTTTCCTTTTTTCCTTTCCCAAATTTCATGTAATTCCTTCATTTCCCACATATTTGTTTTCATTTTTCATATTTTCCATATTTATTTCCATATTACACGTGATCCATTATATACTTTCCAGACTTAGTCTTATTTATTATGACTTACCATGAGTTCACGGGTTGGTGATATTTCCTAAGAGTATGTTTTATCTCCGCTACCCTCACAATGCACTTTGACTCTCACCACCTTCATAATGCACACAACTCTTTTTACTACTCTTTACTATGTAACTTCTCCAACACTTAGCCCAATATATGAGTTACCGCGGGTTCACAGGTTCGCGGGTTGGTGAGGGTTGGTGATGTTTATTTCATGTTATATGAGTCCGTCCGACCGATTCTCAAGAATTAGAATATTTTAAAACTATTTACCTCTCCTCTCCACTTCACCTACACTTAGAATTTTTCACACTTATTCCTTACTGTGTATTACCGCGAGTCTGCGTGATTTCCTCACCTACCTCTACATTCACGTAAACCTGTGAACCCACCATATTATTTTAATAATATTTTTCCTATCCTAAGTTCTATGAGGAACATCACCAAGTGACACATGGCACTTTATTAACCAATGAGATACATCCACATGGAAGTTAATGGATGGTTCCACATGGAAACTAATTAATGGAGACATGTGGTTTCATATAAGAAGTGACAAATGGCGTAATTTTATTAGATGACATATGGAAGATTCTTATTAGAAGATTGTTGAACTATCGGGTGATGACATGCGGAAACATTTGGTTGGGTGACTCGTCATTGCTAACTGGGCATATTGGTGGTTGATTGGGCATGCAAAATTATTATTGTATTCAACAATTTTCTGAAGGCCGAATCCTCCAAGCTCCATAGTCTCCTCTCTTCTTTATTTCTTGTCAAGTGTATGCTAACTTAACATTATATACGACTAATACACTTTTATTCTCATACATGTGGGATAATAATAATGAAGAAAAGTCGAAATTCAACAAAGGAGGTCGAAATTAAATCAAGGGTCCACATTTACCAATCAAACTTGATCGATGGTGGCTGAGTCACAATCTTACGAAAGCCATATCTTGAGCTTCGGGTGTCGGAATTGCACAAACTTTATGTTGTTGGAAAGATATTTCAACGTAGAATATGGTGGTACATGTTTCAAGTGATGAAATTTGATAAATGTTTCTCATAAATTAAAATATTAGTCAACTGCATTTTTAATGGGCATGCATGACAACTCAACTTCACAAGCTCATATCTTGAGATCTAGGCAATGGATTTGCACAAAATTTATATCGTTGGAAAGATGAGACGATGAAAAGAACATAGGAAGTGGTTTAAATTGTTAAAAAGTTGGTTTAAACTTCCATAAAATTAGATTACATTCATCCTATTTTAATGTGAAATTAATTAAATTGTGAAAATAAAAGTTTATTTAAAAACTTTTATTAAAAAGGGCAGGAAACAGTTGAAATGGTTCTTGTAACTATCAATGAAGACAATAAAAGGATAGAAAAAATAAAGTGAAGAGAGAGAGATACCATCATAGTAAGTTTATGTTGATCATATCCTTCTTTTTCTTTATCAAGTCCTTCATCCAATTATTCTACCTCTTTTACTAGAAAGTTTTAACCGAAGACTGATATGTCCTCTTTTCTTCTTACCAGGTCTTGTTTTTATTCTAACACCCATCATATTCCTTCTGAATTCTTATTTCTTGTATTTATTTTGTTTATGGTCTGTGGGAGCCCCAATCATAGTCTTTAAGAAAAGCACATTTTAAATTTCAAACAATATGTAACAGACTGTATATATTTTTATAAATTTCAAGAGATCTATTTCGGAAACAATCTCGATTGTGCTTTGTAACCTAGAGTTTTGAATAAAAAGTATTTGAGGTTGATCTTTCATTATATTTATTTGAGCTGCCCATTTTCACTATGTTAAAGTTCTCTTATGCATGCACACCATCTTCTTATTTTTTTTATGTGATAAAATATCTTTAGTCAAACTATGATGGATGTGAGGATTTTTTATTTTATTTTATTTAAATGTGTGAATGTACTCGGTTCCTGGTCCTTTCTTGGGAACTTTCTTTTAAAAAGAAAAAAAAAAACATTTTCCTTTTATCTTTCCTGCAATTTTGCTTCTTTGATTACCACAACGGACTTATGAAAAGTCCCATATTCTGAATATTTAGAATACTAAGAAAAACTTAAATTAAAGAGGAGTACCACCTCTATAAAAACGTAGGAGGATTTACATCCTCGTGAGGTTGTCATTTCGGTCCTGACGGATTCAAGTGTCAAACACTTTTGGTGACCATACTGGGGAATGATTTATTTTCAAGATATTTGAGGAACCAAAAATCTCCATGGCTCAAATTTTCAAGAAGAAGATTCAAGAAAATTGTTGTTTATTTTAAGCATGGATCACCTTTTTTGTAATTTCAAAAAGAAACAAGAAGCACCAAAGGTTCGGGAGAATGAACTCCCTAGAAAAAATCAAAATGAAGGGTTGCATTCATGTCATGATGCTTCTTTATATTCTTCATCAATCCCATCAATGGCTTTTCAAGACTCAACAAAAGGGAGAAATACTCAAAGAATGATACAATTTTATAATACCCCTTTAAATCTACCAAAAGTAAACTTTCAAATGCCCAATTTTCCTATTGAAATTTTTTCTACATTCTTTGGGGATGATTCATAAGATGCAGAGTAACACTTGATTAATTTTAAAGGTACATGTTATGATTTCAACCTCACTGAAGACAATGTTACATGTATATTATTCCTACAAACTCTACGAGAGGATTCTCTTGAATGGTATAGTTCATTAATGCCTACATTACTAGTTGGGATGTGTTAGGAGATTCATTTGCAGAAAATTTCATCCCAAAGGTGCATTCATATGTTTTTACTGATGTTTTAAATGTTGCTTCCCACCCATCCTCTCCCATATGGAAGAAATATGATGAAATTCCAAATTTTGAAGAAGAATCTAATCAAAGAGTGGATGAAATTTTTAAGTCAAGTCATGTTGTTGAAGATGAAGATGAAACTTCCAAATTACAAGAAGAAAATTTCAGCCTCCTATATACTCCATGTGAAGATATTTCAAGCAACAAATTTGAGAATGAAATTGAGAAGCCTCCACAAAATATACAAGAAGATTTCATCCTTGTAATAGATGATGAAACATCATAAGAGAACTTGCAGCAAGAATAATTGATGGAAGAAATAAATCTTGAGAAGAATGATGAGCAAGATCACCTTTACAAGAAAGAAGAGTCTTTTCAAGAGATGTTTTATTAATCAAGAACCTTGGAAGTGGTTGTAAATAAAGAAAAGGATATTAGCATCTCATATACTCCATATGAGGAAGAGATTAGAAAGTCTCCACCAAATATGTGAGAAGGATTCAACCAGAGTAAAGAAGAATTGGTGGAAAAAAACAATTTTGAGAATAAAGAAGATGGTCATTGCATAGAAGAAGAACATTGCCAAGGCATCACCAATGAAAAAATAATCTTGAATGTGGAAAAAAAAGAGAGAGAATATTTTCAAGAAATAAATTTCTCATTTCATTGAAGATAGCAGCACTTTGGGGCAGCCAAGAGTAGATTATATTGAATATTGGTTCGAAAGTATTGTCATCTTGCCAACGAAAACAAGTCTTTTGCACACATTGTTTGATCCCATTGTGGTAAATTTTGGGCATGCTCCTGATTTTCATGTTCTTGATTTATTGGTAGCAACTGCAATATTTTTATTACTACTAGAGCTCATTTCAAAGGTTAATTGGATGCTCAAATGGCTCCATTGGAAATCTGTCTATACCTAAGGTTCCCCTTTCTTTCATGTAAGTTAGGGTGGGTAGATCATGCATGTATATATTTTGTTTATTTAGTTCATTTTTGCATAATAAGGCAATCAAAATTGAAGGTAACTACATGAAATAAGAAGAATTACAAGAGTTAATTTTGAATATGACTCCATATCCCAATGGAGAAGGCAGATGGTCTTAATATTCTGGTGTTCTCAGCAACCCACAGGGGGTCACTCTCATGCAGTTGGAGTCAATTGTTGACCAAAATTTGGGCACCTATATGTTCCCTCTCCTGGAATAATAAAAAAAAATGATATTGGAAGATGGATATTTTTGAACTATTATATGCTCATTGCATAACCCTCAATACCAGCTTCACCATGCATTTCGCAGAATCACAATCAGAGTCTCCATGACCAAGATACACAAACTTATGTACAGAAGTCCAATGGAGGTATTACAAGTAAACATGAAAAGTTTTATAAGTGACATGTTCTCTCCTCTCCTTTCCCTTCACCTCTATTCATTCTCTCATTTTATACTTAATCATTTTTCTCATTGTCTCATCACTTTCATATTCCCCTTACCATTTTCCACACTTAGCCATTTTCCCTTATTCTTTTCCATGTTCACATTCATTTCCCTTTTCCTTTATTTTCCCATTCCTTTTTATTTTCCTTTCCATTTCTATTATTCCATTATTCCATTTATTTCCTTTTTGATGCAGGAGCATCGCCAGTAGGTAGCAAGCGCCCGTGAATGTGGAGGACAGCTGGACAAGCGCCAGCACATTTCTTGTTGAAATGTTTTGAAGTTTGAAAATGCCATATAATTAATGGGATAGTTAATAGAGGTGTACTCACATTTATGGAGGAGCATTGTAATCAGACCTTGAGTGTCCCGCTCTCGTCTGAAGTAGATAGAGGCATTTATGCATAAGTTAATGTAGGTAGATAGAATGTAATGCTTAGATTAGACAACTTTAGAGTGCAAGAGGGAAACGGGATATAGACACCCTCATTGTATAGTTGTAAGATTATTATGAGCATAGAGCATAGAGCATAGAGAAGAGAGCAGAGAACTAAAGTTGAAAACACCTATGTGCAGAGATTTGAATTAATAGAAAGAGTTTTGATTCAAATTCATGGTGTCGTATTGTTCTTTATGTATGCATGTTGAATATTATGCTCATGGATGTTTACTTTCTATTATACATTTTCTTTATATGTTGTGTATATGATTTCATGCTTTGTGTTTGAAGTCTGAGAGAGAGAAAGGGAAATGAGTTTCAATTGTTTCTCTATCTGAGCAAGAATTCCTGCAAGGAGTGCAGTTGAATTGTCTACAAGGAGTGCAATGACAAAGGGTTCAGAGGTTTGTCTCTGAAAGCTTAGATAGGATAGATTTTTTTCTCTTTTCCTCAGAAGTGCAGTTAGGCATGGGATCTGTGCAAAGTGTACGCAGGCCAAGGGTAGTTTCAGGGTTTGCAAGACCTGGAAAACTATTGAGAGATTGTTGCTACAAGGAGTGCGTAGAGTCAAGGGACTTCAATTCTTTGAAGTAATTGAAGGATTTGCCACAAGGAGTGTGTGTAGGAGACTTCTTTAAGACTCAGGGATGGATAAAATCTCAGGAGGGATAGAGTCTTCACAGTTTTTGAGGAAAAGCACAGAAGGTTGGTGCCTTGAGGCGTCGCAAGTTTGTGTTGCGGGCGGTTAAGTTCTGTGGAAAAAACACTTTGTTTAAGAGTGAAAAATTTATTAAAGGGAGAAGCAGACGGTCGAGATTCTCCATAGAGAATTCGTGAGGTCCCGCGATCCATCCGATTTCGTGGAGGAGCAAGGGGGTTACGGTGGTCATTTCTGCAAGTGGAAGCTCGGGAGAGAGAGGGTCGTAGATTCACGCCAACGAGGACCGTTCGATCTAATCAAAAAAATCCATTTCAAGGTTTCGTGGGTGGAAGGACTGAAGCTTCGACGCTTGGATTCACGAAATTGCAAAATTTGAAACCCTGACACAGCAGAAGATTTCATAGTGGGGCCAGTACTTGGACACGTGGCGGGGTCCGAGCAATTCGACATTTCGAGGTTTGAATGAATGAGGATAAGCCAAGAGGTTGGTGGATCAAATCCCCGAAATGTGAAAGAGAGAACTTTGGGATTTAGGAATTCGGGGTTCACGGTGACATAACATTGGAATCGCGAATCTAGGACCCCTGATACCCGAAATAGCGAAATTACACAGACTAGCAGATTGTGAGGAGGCGACATGTGGCAGAATTCCACGTCAGCTAGAGAGTTGGTGAAGAGACGCATGGAAGAACGTGGAGGTTCCCAACAAGGGTTGTGGGACCCGTAGTAGGTACACAAGTCCTTCGAGATTTCGGGGCTGGAAGGTAGAAGAGACATAGATCTCTCGTATATCGAGCTCCCGGTGCGCGAAATAGCGTTGACCATTGGATCAAGGCAAAGCTCCAGAACTGTTGATTTCTTGTGGAGGCAGAACCTTAGCATTCCAGCGTTTATCGGAACTCAACATATCGGTGTTGGGAGGTCTGAAGGCACAGCCACTTGACCACAAGACTCGCAAAGTCAAATCTCCCAAAGTGCGAAGGGAGATTCACTGAGGTTTTTTGTGGGTGTAGATTTCTCGAAAGGGAAATAGAAGAGCCATTTAGAGAGAGCTCTTTGGGCCATAGGAATAGAGCGATCTTGTGTGTGTGGACTTCTGACCTGTGGGTTGGGAGGCCTGTGTCATCTTGGTATCAGAGCCTGATTCTTGTTTGTATATTTCAGGCAGGAAAAGTGAGAAGGAATTTCATCCATGCTGCCGAGGAGAAGGGATAGACAAACACCTGATCCGATAGAGGATAGGGAGGTGTCAAGAGAAAGAGGTAGACATGTGTCGAATCCAGCTGTGGAAATAGATATACATGACCTACGCGCCAGAGTCGTGGACATGGAAATAAAGCAGAGGTGCACAGCTGGTATTGGAGATGTCAGTGAGTCTGAAAGCGAAGATGAAGCTGGACATGGAGAAGAAGAAATTACAGTAGAAGATGCAGCACATGAATGCTTGATTAGAGTTGTTGCAAGAATGAGTGCAAGAGCCAAAATGGACATTCCAGTTTATGAGGGAAACTTGGATGTTGAAGAGCTTCTAGATTGGATTAGAGCTCTGGATATATATTTTGACTATGAAGATGTTGAAGAAGACAAGAAGGTCAAACATAATGTCACGAGACTTAAAGGACATGCAGCATTGTGGTGGGATGAACTGCAAGCTGACAGACGCTGCCAAGGTAAGCAAAAAATCAAGAGTTTGGATAGGATGATTGCAAAGATGAAAGCGAAATTCATTCCCAGGGATTATCAAATTTCTCTGTTTCGAAGAATGCAGAATTTCAAACAGAAGCTGATGTCAGTGAAGGAGTACACTGAAGAGTTCTACAGACTGAACATTAGAGCAGGTCATCGTGAAAGTAATGATGAAAAGGTTGCCAGGTATATGAATGGCCTGAGATACGAAATTCAGGATGAGATGAGAATGATGACCATCCGAACGATGGAAGATTCTTATCAAATGTATCTAAAGGTGGAAGAGAAGCTGAGCCGAAAACAAGGTCAAAGAGGCCAAGGAAGAAGTCAAGCCAGGGGAAAATTAGTCATCCAAGATAGAAATCAGAAGCCTACGGAAGAATGGAAGAAACCTCAGATTGAGAGAGGTGGAAGCTCACAGAAAGGGAAATATGTTGGACAGAGAAGGTAGTATGATGATCAAAGAGGAAAGTATACTGATAACAACATCTTTCCTCGTACTAGAGGTAGAGGAAGAGGAAGAGGTGGAGTGATAACATGCTTCATGTGCGGAAAGGTCAGACACAAGTCTTATGAATTTCCAGATAAGAAGAAAGAGGAAGGAGAGATTCACATTACCGAAGGTCAAAGGAAAAATTTTGAGGCAAAGGATGTTGAAGGCAGAAGATCACTGATGATGCGAAAATATCTTTTAACACCAGAGAAGGAGGTGGAGAGTTTAGTCCAAAGAAACAAACTTTTTCGAACTACGTGCAAAACCAAAGACTGGAAATGCAAAGTTATTGTAGACAGTGGTCGCATGGATAATCTCATTTCAACAGAGATGGTAGAAAAACTAGAGTTGGAGACGATTGATCATCCAAGCCCATATAGAGTTTCTTGGTTGCAAAAAGGACATCAGGTAAATGTCACTAAGCAATGTTTAGTTGAGTTTAAAATAGGAGGGTATAAAGATGAAATACTTTGTGATGTTATTCCTATGTTTGATTGTCATCTATTTCTTTGTAGACCGTGGCAATATGACAGGAATGTGATTCATGACGGGAGAATGAACAAATACACCCTAGAGAAAAATGGGAGAACTCACATGTTGTTGCTGATCAAAGATAAAGAGGTGAATCCTGAAGAAATCAACACTGTACTTCTCATGAGTGGGAAGGAACTTCTTACAGAGGTTAAGAAGGAGGAACCGCAATTCATTGTGGTCAAGAAGCCAAAGATTGTTTTAACCATCAAAAGGGTAGATGATTTACTAGAAGAGGTTCAGGAACTGCTGGAGGAGTTCACTGATATAGTAGTGGAAAAACTACCTCGTTCGTTGCCACCGATCAGAAGTGTGAGTCATCATATTGATCTCTACCTGGAGCTATTTTTCCAAACAAAGCAGCGTATAGATTGACGCTGCAAGAGAATGAAGAGGTCAAAATACAAGTCCAGGATTTGTTGGACAAAGGTTTGGTCAAGGAAAGCTTGAGTCTGTGTGTTGTTCCGACAATACTCAGTCTGAAGAAAGACAGAGGCTGGAGGATGTGTACTGACTCAAGGGAAATCAACAAGATAACCATCAGGTACATATTTCCATTGCCAAGGATGGATGATCCGATGGATTGCTTGAGTGGGGGCAAAGTTTTTTCAAAGATCGATTTGAAAAGTGGTTATCATCAGATTCGCATGAGAGAAGGTGATGAATGGAAGACAACATTCAAAACTAATGAAGGGTTATATGAATGGCTTGTTATGCCATTTGGTTTAACAAACGTGTCGAGTACTTTCATGAGATTGATGAATGAAGTCCTGAAGGATTTCATTAGAAAATTTGTCATTGTGTACCTTGATGACATATTGATTTTTAGTAAAACAAAGGCAGAGCACTTGGAACATTTGGCTACAGTGATGAAGAGGTTACAGCAAGTGAAGTTGTTGATAAATATGAAGAAGTCCTCATTCATGAAGACAGAGCTCATTTATTTGGGTTTTGTTATTTCTGTAGATAAGTTCAGGATGGATCTGGATAAGGTGGAGGTAATCAAGAATTGGCCGTGATCTAAAAATGAAGACTTGTATTCTTGAAAATATTTACAAGTAAAGTTTATGTGTGAAAATGAAAATGGATCAACTTTGCAACACAACTTTAATAGGTTTTACTCATTCAAGATGCATATAACAACAGCATAATCAATGAACAGAAAACACATAACACAACAAATGATAAAGGAGTTCACCCCTCTCTTGGGCTACATCTCCTGGTCCAACTTCCAATGGATCATTTGTATTATTTTCTCAAAGTTCTCAAAAATGTTCTTTACAATGCTCAAAATGCCAAATAGACTGGTCCAATGGCTTCAGAATGTCCAAAAACCCCTAGCTGGGATTTTTCGGCACCTCGTTTGGCAAAAAAATGAAGAAGATAGGCTTCTTGGAAGTCCCCCTTCAAGCTTGTTGTCTCTGCATCTACAAAACGCACCTCCCTTGGCTCAACCTAGCCCACATGCATTTTAAAGCGTAAAAACTTGGCACCGGACGCAATCGCACAACCGGTCCAAACTGTCAAACGATTACGCGTCGACCTTAACTACCAAGGCCCGTGGGCACATGGTCACCACATGATCGTGCACTATTACACAACAGGGCTAAAGTTTCAAACCGTTGACATAACCAGAAGGTTTAAACTCGCACACATATACGTTGGTCACATGTTAACCAAACTGCACACATTTCAAACGGTTACAACATATATTATGGTGGGTCTAACCACCTGTAGCACTGGTCATATGCAATACAATATATAACCATGGGTCGGGGCTTAGCCCCGGCCCGGTTCATGCCCCAACACACACTTTTGCAATGTTAAATATATTACAATACACATATATGTTAAGTAACATGTGCAGGCACGCCGATTGGGCAGCCTTTCCCAAAGCTTTACCCTACCCGGAGGTCACGAGGTCGACTCTTGCCAAGTGCAAAGATTTTAATCAAATAAACAGGTGACAGGTGGCAGCCATTGATTGAGCCACATGTCGCCATCCCATTCATTGCCAAAAAACCATGTCACATGCCAACTATCCCAATGACTGTCTGCCATGTGTCGTACGGCCTACCACGTCAGCGTTCGTATGGACTGTACAGTCAACATCCCTTTTTTTTTGCTTGTTTGTCATTTTGAACAGAACACGATATCTCTCACTCCTGACGTCCGTTTGAACCCAAATGAGTTGCGTTGGGTTTGTAATGGTCAGGCATATGCTCTCATTCTATTTGAAGTGATTCCGAGCACTTTAAATTTTTGAGCAAAATTTGATCCCCTGATCACACCTCCCCATTGGAAAGCTTTTGGACCTCCAAAAGACTATTTTTAGTCTATTTGAAGATGAGGTTATAGTTCCCTCACTCTTCCAACCTCAATCCACTTGGATTTTCTTGGATTTGTACCTTTAAGACCAACTCGAAGATACTCAACATTTCCCTGTTTTGAAGTTCACATTCTCCTGTCAAGGATGGTGTCTTCATGCAGTTCTGTAAGATATTCTGGGGAAAAATAATCTATAGAAGGAATCTAAATATGATCTCCTTGATCATCAATCAACGGAGGCTCATACAATTTCAAATTCTCAACATTAACAACTGCATACATTTGCATATGAGGCAAATCTAAACGAAAGGCATTGTTACCAATCTTGTCGATAATCTTGAAAGGACCATATCGAATTGGTTTCAATTTTTTACCTTCTCCTTTAAGCCTCTCCTTACTGATGTAAAGCCAAACTTCATCTCCAACTTGGAAACTGTGATCAACACGATGCTTGTCATGTCTCTTCTTGTACTTGGCTTGACTCTTTTCCAACTACTCTTGCACCATTTGATGTATCGACTGAATTTGTTCAATGAACTTTTCTACCCTATCAATGTCATATTGACCATCGGTAGAAATATCCTTCCCAAAGATAAAATCTAAAGGAGATTTGGGCAAATATCCAAAACATGCTTCAAATGGCGACATTTGAGTTGAAGAGTGCTTAGCTCGATTGTAAGCATGTTGAATGTAGTGTAAATGCTCATCCCAAAGTTTAG